>JAODUH010078750.1:0-15559 GCA_027564835.1 Typhlichthys subterraneus
CCAGGTGTGTGTGATGACAAGACAAAAGAGTGAAGGGAAACCCCAGGAAGTATGGCAGGGCCATCAAGCCATGACACCCACGCACAAATTTAAGTTGACATATGTGCAAAAGAATAAGGACAATCTTTCTGAGTAGTATGACAAACATTAAATTTCTATTATTTAATTAGTAAGACATTCAAGTGAGTATCAATATATTTTTAAATGACACACAGGGAGCAAATATACTGGCATTAAAATGTTAAACTTCACATCATACAAGTTGGACAAAATTCGGCATTTAAAAAATCATTTTCATCACTAGGATACATTGTTACAGTGTTAATCTGTTTTAATTTTATTGGCTACACATATAAAAACAGCCCAGGTGCTACAAGCTATATTACAATAGAGGGCTAACCTAGTCTACATTTTCAAAGGAGGTGAACATAATATAATTACTATGAGAGATGATGTTTTAAATTTGTATTTTCATTTTCATTTATGTTTCTGTTATTTGTTCTTTTATTTTCATTACTACTAGCGGCTGAAGACAGAATGCCATTTTGCAAGTTTGGCATTTTAAGGGAATTTTCTCCTCATTTCCAATAAAAATGCAGGAGTTTTTTGCCCTTACCCGCTGAAATTGAAAAGTTGATTTGTTTATTTTAAGTGAAATTAATTCAAAGGCCTGTGATTTGATTATTCAATTAATGCTAAATTCATTGGTGTAGTTTATTGCATGCAACAGATTTATGAGCATTACCATCAAGTTTTTTGTTTTACAGGCATCTCATCGTCCTTCAATTCCCTATGTTTTTTGCTTTTATGGGTCACACCCACCATTAAATGGTGTGCAAGGAGGGAATATGTCAGATTATAAATTATGTTATTTTATTTTCTATGCTTTTCATATTTTACTATTTACTTTATATGACATGAGTATATGTACAAGCCACACCCCACTTTTAAATCTTCGTAACTATTATTACTACTAATTTCCTGGCCAATAGAGGGCGATAATATCAGACACGAGATGTTAGTGGTAGAAGAAGTAAGGCGGAAAGTGTAATGTTACATCCTGTTTAGGCAAATAGTAGGAGTGGCTATGGGTGACAAGCGGGAGATAGTGAATTTACTGGGGCTGAATTGCATTTCTCACAGGACTTTACGGGACTGTGGATGTGTTTTCAGACCGCGGCCATGCCAAATTGTATCTTTGAACTGTTCATGATTTTTAATACATTTCTCTATTATTCTTAACACTTTTGAGTCAGAGTCCTCTTTTATTCTTTCTGGCTAAATTAGTAATACGTAACAGTGGTCTGGTGGAAACTATCACGAACCCATAGTTGAAACACCTTTCTGCACAGTGCCAGCTTTCCATTACAGTCTCCTCATGCATGTTCTTGCAGACTCAGTTACAGTAGGGATGTCAGGGTTTGCAATCATTGCAGTGATTAGAAAACATACATTATATTTATTTGAATTGGAAATAGAACAGAAGCAACAGTAAGGTTTCCATATACAACAACAATGGTATTATCTGAGACTGTATCAATAAATATGCTCTATATAAACCCATAGTAGCATAAACCAATAACAATAGCCTTGTGTGAAAACAGCACAATTCAGTAGGCTACCTAATATCATATGCAAATAATAAACTTCACAGTATATTTTATGACCAGGACTACAACTTAAAATATTAATTTATATTATTGAAACTGTCCTGTAATAATTAATTGCCTACTTAGATCAAAATATGGGGGACAAATGTGTTTGTAGATAACTGTCATGGGCTTATGTAAGATGACCTATATAATTATATGCATTTAGTAAAAGTGCATGGGCCATGGGGTAATAGATGTCCTAATCAAACCCACTGATAATATTGGTTTGTTACAATGCACAATTTAATTAAGACACCTCATAAAGTAATCTCAACCATACATACTTTTGCAAATTGTGTCACATAAAGGCCACATAAAGCTCAAGATGAGAAATGGATGTCTGCTGTGAGAACTTTATTTTTCCCATCGCATCTCCATATAAAAAGTTTGCGTTAGGTGTGCGGTGTTAATAACCTAATGCAGAGTCACACACACACACACAATATTGTTTTTCAAGTCTTGTCTGGTTCCAGATGAATGCATATTGCACATCAGGTAAGGACAAAGACCAACCACATATAAAAAATGTATATATTTAGTTGAAAATGGCCTTTTATTCAAAGCCTTCTTCAGTTTTGAGTTGGGTCTGAGGGTTGAGATGAAGCCAAAGGCCTCCCTCAGCACGCAACACAACCTGGGGGAGACGACGGATGTCCCCAGCAGCTGCCCCTGGGTCAGGGTTCATGGCCAGGCTCAGATGGAACCTAAGGAGCGTCAATGCCACCACAACTCGCAGCTCTGCTATGGCAAACTTCTGACCAATGCAGTTCCTATGGACAAATACATATGCATTATAGTGAAGAACTGTAGGCAACCATTAAAGGCAGGGTTGCTAACTTCGGGCTTAAATCAAAACTAACTCCCTCAGAAGTTCTGCACCAAACATTTGGCTCTTTTCCATTGCTGGTACCAGCTCGCCTCTACTCACCTCGTCTCGCCGCTAATCGCTTTAGGGAGCTTTTCCATTGGGCAAAAGTTGAGATAGCACCTGGTACCAGGTACATTTTTTTAGTACCTGCTTTGTCGAGGTTCCAAGCGAGCTGAGGCGATACCAAAATGTGACGTGACAGCAATGCAGACTACTGATTGGACAAGAGCGACATTTGCACGACATAGGACATCCTACATCAACCGGCGTAAACCCAGCGCGATTCATTGCAGAGTGGATGTTTCCTTGTTGTGACAAAAAGTCACATACCGAGAATCAAGAACACCATCCCTTCGACGTCGTCCATTGTACCTGTGTGTTTCAGCTGTGTCGCGTCGAAGGTAGTGTCACGGCAGTTTTCTGTCGCGTCACTGGGCGGGTACATGGTACTATCTGCAATGGAAAAAGACCCGTGCCGAGGCGAGTTGAGTCGAGTTGAGCTGATACTATGCAATGGAAAAGCTCCCGAAAGCGAGTAGTGGCGAAGTGAGGCAAGTAGAGGCGAGTAGAGGCAAGCTGGTACCAGTAATGGAAAAACGTTGCACGTAACACATTGCAAAGCCAGGGGATTTTGTTATTGTGAGCGGTGTTCACCACTTTGTTTGTGTTCCTATTTACAGAGCCAGGGCTGTGTAGAAGTACTGTATTATTTTTCAGCATGCACAGAGAATGCTAAGATATTTGGTGAAATTGACACGAAGTGTACATTCACAATCACAGACTATATCTTTAGCTGTTATCACTTTTATCACCAGACAACCACAAACATGCTCGCTCAGTGTTACTGGTCATTTCCTTTTTGTTTGTAATGTAACCACAGATAAGTCTTACCCAAATCTTTCTTATCTCTTTAAGTCTAACCTAACAATGTTAAATTCTAAACTTTAATTAAAATAACATTTAGTAAGAGTTCAAATGTTTATAAACTCCCCACCACACACACACACAAATGTGCTCATTCAAAATAGTTAATTATCTAACTGACGTTTGTACCTCGGGCCAGAAGAGAAGGGGATAAAGGCATGGGAAGATCGCCCTCGGGTGTTGTCAGGATCAAAACGCAGAGGGTTGAACACCTGAGAGAGCCAAAGCAGAAATAACAAATTTGGTTAGGTTAACGTTCTTGTTGAAAGCAATTTTAAAAGGTTTAAGATTTAAGATGATTACAGAAATACAAATCTCACATTAGGATCCTCCCATACAGTTGAGTTGTAATGCGTTCCATAAATACTGACCAAACATATGGTACCTGGGGAAGATAAACAGATTCTGAAATGTGACTAAACACAGGCAATATTCAAGATGAACAAATCAGTTCAAATCAGTATGTCTATGACCAGGGTTGTGGGATTCATCCCGCATGTGCATTTTTATGTTTTAGGCTTTTAGGCATTTCTATGTTTAGGTTTTATAATGCGTCTCTCACACACACACACCTTCAGGAACAGTTCTCTCCCCTGGTAGTGACATGGCCTGGGTGTATTGTCTTGTAACAGCTAGGACAGGAGAGTGCAGTCTGAGCGACTCTCTTATACACATGGTGGTGAACGGCAGGTTGGATAGATCGTCCCTTTAGGGAAATATGCAGACAGGTAAAGAAATTAACACATAAAGTATTGTACACTGTACAGGCATGATGGCATTGTAGCAATTGCAAATTCAACATACAAATTTTGCGTTAGCAGGTTCAACACAACATTCCAGTTTATTGGAGGGTATTTTACTATATATTTATGTAGCCCTGAAGGAAACATTTATTGAACGATTATATTATATTATAAAGACAGATAGGCATTCACTAGCTTTCAATGCTAGTGAACTGTCATTTCTAATGAAAAATGACAGTTGGATATATTAAAAGAACAATGTTGTTGGAATAATTGCACATAGAGTAAGCCAACTCAAAATCACAGCAATTATAAATCCATATGAATTTTCTAAACACTTCAGAACCAGTTCTCATACTGTTATAATGGGTCAAGCTTGCATCCCTAATGCTTAGATGTGCACAAATACAGTATACTCATGAATGCATTCAACAATCATGTATGAATCTATGTATGTTGATGCAAATGTTTTGTACCCACTATATTAAATACAATATTATAATGTGACACTAATTAGTTAAAGTATATGGTTGGATAAAGAACATTACTATACAAATATTTTAATTTCACAACTAAATCTGTTGCAAAAAAAGCTAACATTTTCTGTATTGTAATGTTATGTAAAATAATATGTTTAATTTAATTAATTGGTGTGAGTTTTCTGACCATGTTATTTCCTCTTTTTGTCTGCCTTGCATCAGCGTCATGACTTCCTCTTTGCATTTCTCCTGGTAGTGTGGGTGGCGTGCTAGATTATACAATGTCCAACATATTGCACTGGCTGTTGTGTCGTGACCTATAAGGAAATGCAAATGATTGCAACCTATCACTTCTCTATAAAAATACTACAATTAGTAAATACAGTTATATAGAGAGCAGGGAGGGGTTAGGCATCTTGCTTAATTAAGGAGTACAGCTGTGAGGCCATCGAACCCAGGACCTTTCTGGGAGGCTGGAATCCCTAACCACTAGCCTATCCTGCCTCCCACATTATTCCAAAAGTATTCCAATATTAAGGGTTGTTATTAAAATGGTACATATTGAATGTTGAAAGTGACTGACCTGCAAACATAAAAGTGTTGGCCTCTGCCTGAATCTCCTCATCTGTTAGGCCCTGCCCCTCCTCGTCCTGTGAAACACGCATGTGTGCGTGCGCACACACACACATGCACGCGGTGTATTGCTTGAGCACACTTCACTTTTATAAGCAATAACATTAGACTTTTTATTAGCGATATCCATTGTCATTCCCTCTCAGGGCATCACACCTTTACAAATCTTTTAGAATTGTATTATGCTTAATTTCCCAGTCACTATCTTCATCATGCTCCTCAATCTTCTAGTCTGTGCTGCCTTACCTGTGCCATCAATATGATATCAATGAAATCCTTCTTTCTCTGTGGCGCTGTAGTGGAGTTGGGCTGTGTGCCTGTCTCCCTCTGCTGGTGGATAAGGGCTCTGCGCTGCTGTACCACTCCTCGGGTAAAACTGCACATACCAAAGTCAACAGAAAATAAATTAGTAATGTACAGTCTGTATTGTATGTGCGTGTTCTAGTGAAAGTGCACCCTTAAATGTGATTTTTGAGCTATAAACTAAGTAATAGGATTGCTGGTGTTAACATTGACAAAATTCCCATCCATCCATCCATCCATCTTCATCCGCTTATCTATAGTCGGGTCGCGGGGGCAGCAGCTCCAGCAGGGGAGCCACATTATCCAGCTCTGACTGGGGAATCCCGAGACATTTCCAGGCCAGTGTGGAGATATCATCTCTCCACCTAGTTTTGGGTCTTCCCCAAGGCCGCTTCCCAGCTGGACGTGCCTGGAACACTTCCCTAGGGAGGCGCCCAGGGGGCATCCTTACCAGATGCCTGTACCACCTCAACTGGCTCCTTTTGACGCAAAGGAGCAGTGGCTCTACTTCGAGTTCCTTGTGGATGACCGAGCTTCTCACCCCTTCTCTAAGGGAGAAGCCAGCCAGCCTCCTGAGGAAACCCATTTCGGCCGCTTGTACCCATGATCTCATTCTTTTGGTCATGACACACCCGGTGAACAAAAATTCTCAGCCCATCCCCCACCCCACTCACACTGTTTTAGCATTTCTCAAAATTGTGTAGTGGGTGGAGTCAGGCTCAGAGCTGGGATGCAGTTACTGTACCTGTGCACAATGCTCGCGGCCCGTTTGAAGCGCTTTCCCTGCTCGCTCCTCCAGTAAATCCAATCCCAGTGGTGAAGAATGTTCTGGCGACGGTCTATAATCAAGTCCCCTAGCTCCCCTATTGCAGACACGTATTCACTAGACCTCCTGCAGAGAAGTAGAGAGAGATGGGTGAGTCACATTAGAGAGAGACAGAGAGTACTGATGGATGAGTCACATTAGAGAGATAGAGAGAGACCTTACTCCTGACAGTAACTGTTGTAGCTGAAGGCACATTTCAGCAGACTATCCAGCGTCATGAGACTGACATGATGGAACATCTCCATGGTGTTCTCGCCATCCGCCAGTAAGCGGCCCCACTTAGCCTGAGACAGAGAGTTTGAAAAAGAACGCATCATCACCACACTGCAGACCTAAAGCACTTTGGCTTGGCTTACAATAAAAACAAGTGACTTGTGTGTATGCACCTGTGTCTTACATGCATTGTGTTGGTCGAGGTGTTAAACACAGACACATAGTCCTTAAGAACTTCAAAATGGAAAGCCGGTGTTAAAAGACGTCGCCGGCGAGACCAGTCCTCTCCGTTGCTTAGCAACAGACTTTGTCCTATGTGTTAATTGAAAGATGATGACATTGGAATAAAACTTGATATAAGTAAAAATATAGTATGTTTTATTTTAAGTTATTAAAGATTTTAAGATTTTGCGAAATAACTTTTAAAACACTTCCACAAGTAGCAAAGTAAAGTCATACTAGTAAGATGACACATAATTTCTTACCTAGCCATGGACGCAGGAAGCCATAGAACAGTTCATCTTTCACTGTGATGTCCGCTAAATGAAGAAGGGATAAACAAATTTAAATATACTGATGGTTACTTGAAGCTGCCATTGAATACCATTTACATTTTTAATGTACACTCTTCTGCTGTGTGTGTGTGTGTGTGTGTGTGTGTGTGTGTGTGTGTGTGTGTTCTCACCGGAGGCCATTAACAGGGGTTTGGTGTAGTCGGGGTGAAACACTCTGATCATGTGATAGAAGGGTCCCATAAACCAGCAACATGAGTGTGTGTATGTCCTCACCAAGTCATCCACCTCTAGCAAACCCTCCTCTGTGTTATGCATCTGACACACACACGCACACACACACGCACACACACACAGCAGAACAGTCAAATGTACATACACGTGTGTACACTCAGCTAAACACACTAAAACCATTTTCACATTCACAATTGCAAATACACATAAACACTGCATTTGATGACCTGAAATATCCTGTGTCGCTTCATTGTGGTTTTACTATTCAATGTGTTTAAAAAACGTGATTTTCACAATCATTGGCTGGGCAACATTTTAACACAAAACGAACGGTTTCTTATGTACAGTAATAGCATGTCGCAATAATGTCCAGTCTGGGAACTCGCATTTGTCAGAGTACCAATCAGAATCCATGTTACTAGTTCAATTTATGCCAACTGCAATTATTTGCAAGCATTGTGATGCCATCCTGATCTCATACACTGCAAATGTATTTTGCTGTGTGTATCAGGCTGGAATCCCTCTACTCAAAAGCATTTGTCTCTCAACTGGAAGACAGTTGGCTAATCAGCAAATTAATGTTTTTCCTAAAATGACGACTTCAATGTGCATCTGCAAATTACACTTTTCCATCATTACAAATGAATGATGGCACTGCCTGGGTAGATTAGTGCAGCAATCACAGTTTGGTCAAAAATGCAGTGTACTGTATAAGTGAATTGGAACAAGAACAGACCAGAGCATTAAATGCTTCTCTCTGTGGAGGTGATATACTGTATGTGCTAGCAAATGGCTGATGGTTGATCTACCTACTGTATATACACACATTTACAGTAGTTACTTTGACTTGGAATTTATTTAACATTTTTACAGTGTAGCTTTATCACTGATGTTTTTCATTGTATATGCAAAAACATGTTCATTATTTTCTGTGAGGCTGTGTGGTGTATATGGTGTGAGCGTGTGTGTGTGTGTGTGTGTGTGTGTGTGTGTGTGTGTGTGTGTGTGTGTGTGTGATTGTTTGATTGATTGTATTCTTGGATTATATGACACAACATAAAAACAGCAATACAAATCCAAGGTATACAATGTTACAGTGAAAAGCACTTATTTTCAACATGGTCCCACGATGTTGGAAAAAAAAAAAAAACTTAAATTACTAAAAGCAACATAAAAAGGCCAACATCAGTATAAAAACACTTTAAAGATAATGATGTTGATACATGTATTTATCATTCTGTTACCCTGTTGCATAAAACAGTCCTAACCTGTCTTTTATAATGTATTTTCATATGTACACACTGAATATCCAACGGGAGGCTGCTCCAAAATCTTACACCAGTGTAAAGAAAAAGGAACTTCTCACTGCATTTTTCCCTCGAGGCACTTTACATGATCGCACACTTGCTCTGGTGTTATAGTTATGTTAAATATAGACCATATTCAACAAATATATTGGGGAGAATGCCCATAGACAATATTGTGCATGTGATGTAGTTTCTGTTGATCTACTCTGAGCTGCACTGGCAGCAGTTTAACCTTTCTGAACTCATAACTACCAATATGTGTTCTGTAGCCTGTTGGTAATTTTGCTTGTCTAGCTACTATACCAAGCAGAACATGCATAAAAAAAATGACACTGTCTCAATGATGTCACTAAGTTACTTAATAGAATAATCTAGATGCTTTGTTCTACTGCACGAAACAAGAACCTAAGTTTGCTGGCACATTTTTTAAATATTTTATCAGCAATATATTCACAGGATAGGGGACAGGATGGTCTAGTGGTCTGGGTGTTGGGCTGTGGGTGTTGGGTTGTGGGTTTGAACCCCGGTCTTGACCTACCTGTAAGCATCCTTGAGCAAGATGCCTAACCCCTAACTGCTCCCGGTGTTTGGTTGCGCCTTGCATGGCAGCAATCGCCATCGGTGTGTGAATGCATGTGTGAGGCAATTCTGTAAAGCGCTTTGAGCGGCCGGAAGGTTAGAAAAGCGCTATATAAATGCAGTCCATTTACATTTTTTTTTTTTACTGATCCAATATTATTCCTAGATATTGCCTGAGAAAAAAATGCCAGCTCTGTTACAAGTCACGTTCAACACATTTGTGACTGACAACTTATTCTTAGTTGTTTTTTTTTTTTATCCAGATGGATTGAAAGCTTATTGTCTATGAGCCACTCTCATACATAACACTTTCTAACTCATTCCTGAGAATGCTCTAAATTTTACTGACATCATTCTCAGATACCAGTAATGCAGAATCATCTGCATACAGCAAGAGCTTACATTTGTGTGTGTTTGTGTTGTGTTGTGTATGTGTGTATGTGTGTTTGCGTATTGTGTGTGTGTGTGTGTGTGTGTGTGTGTGTTCATGCAAACCTGGCCCATGTGTCCTAGCAACCAGGACCTGGTAGGTGGCTTGCTAAAACAGGACAACCTCTGTGTGTACCAGACGTGTCTTGCCAGCAGCCTCACCACAGAAACCATGGCCACACCCACCAGCCCAGCAACTATGGCGATGAGGACCTGATAGAACCCTCCAAACACACTCATCCTGTATGGTTGAGCAACAAACAGCATACATGCGATAGACACTCCTTTAATGGGCATTTGCCGCATGTAAGTCATTGCTGCAAATTCTACTTCCTTTTTCACTTTTTAAAAACACTGTTGCTGTCACTAAAACTAAAATAGCAAAATAGAGCTCAGAAATGAGTGCAGTGTTAAAAATTGCCTGCCTTTGTAGGCTGTAACACAACCATCAATTCAATTAAAAGTATGAATTATGCACTATGGTAATCTAAGTACACATCACACTGTACTGTGGTCCACTTGGCATTGACGTAGTGAATACATTATTAGTTGAAGGAATGATTAAGGCCGAGTAATGTTCAAAACATAGGATTTACCTGTATACTGGGTAGGAACCAAGGTGTGTCCTTTACTGTGCACTCTGGGCCACTCCACAAGATTCAATGCACCCTACAGCTGAAGAACATTAGATGGGGGAAAACAACTGTTTACACAGGCAGTTTTCTCACACATTCCTAATAATCTGACATGCACAGTTAATTATTGTTCCTCTGAATACATTGAAGGCCTACCTTACTGTGTGTAGAGGTTTTTAACCTGTCACCTTCTTCTTGGTTAATGTTCTACTAACCTTTAGCTGTGGAATGCAGATCAGCAAAGCTTCCACATACTTGTATATGCAATTATATTGTCCCTCTCTCCCTCCCTCCCCCTCTCTCTCTAACGTACTTCTCTATTTCTGCTGCACTCCATTTCACACAAACATACACTGCTCTTGGGTGGAGCGGTGGCGCATGTGACAAATCCCTGGCATATGGGCCTGAGTGCACTGGGAGACGCAAATCCGCCTGAGGTCATTTCCCAATCCCTCCCAATATCTCTCTCCCTCCTCCTGCCTCTCTACACTTTCTTAGTAAATAGCAAACAAACTAAAACAAATGCACTGTTCTCAGTTGAAGTAGTTATTTAGATATACTGTCTGTATCACATGCAACACAAATATGCACATTCCTGTAATGGTTTACCAGTACTTCCATAAAGGCCTATTTACTTATATATAGTGGATATTTCAGATGCCTTCAATTGTGTTATAACACCAATCCATTACACACCACTGAGAGAACATTCAACTCATCTTATAGTGAGTTTTGTGGCATTTTTTAAAACACGTGGTGATAAAGTGATAGCTGAAACATATAGTGATTTTGATATACTGTATTTTTATTTGAATGTCACAAGCTAGAGCCTAATCAAGTAGGGTCTAGAGCTCGTCAATTTGAGAAGCTTTTATATCCACTAGTGAGTGACTCATTTCCATGGCTACACACATAGGAATCATCATTCAACTCAACAGTTTCCAAAGTTGCCATTGATTTAGAAGACAAATGCAAAACAGTCCTATGAGCATATATCATGTATAGCTATTAGCCGCCCTAGACTTTAACTACATATTCATTTTTTCCACAAAGGGGAAAAACATCTCAGACCAACCCAAATGCTCCAAACACACATGTGCATTACATGCACTGTTGTCGTGGTTTAGTAAGCAAACTGAGACGCTCTATTACAAGTGTGATGTCATTCTCTGCTCAAAATGCAATTACTCCACTTATATATCCAATATGTTTACACAGAAAAATTGTTGTTTGCTGCAGTACTATAGGCGTAACATGTACAGAGCACCTTAAAATGTTTAGGATGGAGCATCATAAACTCAAACCTGAAATTACAAATACAATAAAATAAAATAAAATAAAAAGAGAAAAACGGCTAAAAACTATATGTAGCTACAACAATAAAAAAATTATTATTCTCTCTATAGCCTACACACAGCCACGTAGGCTACACGTTTACACCGCTCTGGCCTACATTGCATTCAATTGGTGATGACTACACGTAATCTATGTTACATAGGATGCATTCACTTAGCCCACACACAATTCACCTGCAAAAATAAACTATATACACTATTGTAGCCTATGTTCACACTGCAACTCAGTAGCCTTCTTCGTCAGGCCTTGATTGACAAATAAGCGTTAACAAGGTCGAAGGAAAAAAAACAATTGTGCATGATTAGTTTGTTTAGGCTACTTTTTATAATGCTGAACATGAATGGTCAACTTCCGGAGGCATGGTAGTCTACCTGTGAGGGGAGATCACCAGCTGACACTGACACCACGGGCATGAATCCTGAGAAGCGTCGCTCTAGCGTCGGCAGTCTTCATCTCGACGACAGCGTCGGGATGCAGACGAGTCATTTCCCGTGGTCTGCTTTCTACGATAAAGATTTCGTCTCTCCTTCTACCTCTTCACCTGTTCTCGCTACCTACTCCACGCTCGATCGCGACGTGGTGAAACGGGGCTACCTGGGCAAGACAGAGCGTAGCCACAGGCGGTATTTCGTCCTGAGAAAGGAGAGCCACACAGGACCGAGGAGACTAGAGTGGTTTGTGACCGAGGAGAGGTTTGATACAACGAGGGCGTTCGTTGGTATACCAGCCTTATTTGGTCCTAACAAGCAAAGGTGTGTAAAGTCATAATCCTGTCCAACATAGTTTCCCCTAATGACCATTCGTCTAGACGATAACGCCTTATATTTGCTAATAATGCTTTCCAGATTATTTCCCATAGCTAATAATTTATTTGGTAATTTTCAGGGTAATTTACCTGCGCTGTTGTGTCAGCGTCAGTAAGATTGCAAGTACCAGGAAGGGCCACACGGTGGCACTGTACACCAAGGACCAGACCCTGTTGCTAATAGCTGAAGACCAAGAGGAACAAGAAGAGTGGTATCTGCCCCTCATGAAAATGATCCAAGAAGAGAGAGAAATAATGGAGGAGAGGAGAGCTTTAGAGGATGGACGTGAGAGGCTCAACGAGGATGACGATGGTTACTGCACCCTTCTCCCTACTGCTGTTTTTAAAGAGGTTTCATTTTCTCCACCTTCACTGAAGTTATGTTACTGTATAATTTAAGTGATGTTTTCACCAGTATTCTGTATATGCTGTGTGTCCCCCTTCCATCCCCTATTCTCCCTTGGCTAAGGTTTGGCCCGTCACTGTGAAGCCCAGGGGGCTGGGGCATGCAAAGTCTCTCCTGGGGGACGGCCGTCTATGCCTGTCACCCCTGTCGCTCCTCCTGGCTAGAGTGGGCTCCGGCGGTGAGCTCCCGCCGGTGGTGCTGCCACTCCTGAGCGTGCGTCGGTTTGGCCACGCTGAAGGGCTGTTCTTCCTGGAGTTGGGCCGCTCGGCACCACACGGCCCTGGGGAGATCTGGATGGAAGTGGGTGACCAGGGTAACCGAGACCACCACAGCAATGCTAAATACAAAATACAATAGAAATTGTGTGCAAAACAGTGTTCAGACTCCCGATCGTATTTCACATCACTACATCGATGACAGGAGGCCAGAAGTGAGAAGGATTTGACGTGAGGGACGACGAGAGGTTAATTTGATATGTTGAAAAACAGTGTCACCCAAATACTTTTTATACGGACAATTCCATGAAGGACAATGTGTAGAATTTAAATTGCAGTAGTTTTGGGAGTGGAAAGAATAGACTGAATTATCATCCATAAAAAGGAAGTCAAGGTTGGACAGGCAAAGTAGTTCTATTTCATTTCGCCAGAGGCGGTCAGTAGTTAAGCGCCTGGATATCCGTCGCACGCATGTGCAGGTCGAGGGTTTGTATCGACAAGGTCACCTGTGACCTGGGTGACGTGTGCCCCCCCGCCCCCGGTACTAAAGGCACGTTCACCCAGGAAGTGACCTCTTGGCAATCTTCTTGCGAGAAG
Source organism: Typhlichthys subterraneus (assembly GCA_027564835.1). Taxonomy (NCBI): domain Eukaryota; kingdom Metazoa; phylum Chordata; class Actinopteri; order Percopsiformes; family Amblyopsidae; genus Typhlichthys; species Typhlichthys subterraneus. The sequence continues at coordinate 13,717 of JAODUH010078750.1, forward strand.
TCACAGTGACTGCCAAGCTCTGGCAGTTATCCAATATTCATAGAACCGCGGTTACGTACGTAACCGTCGTTTTGTTGATCTCGCCAATACAACTGCCTTGCAGCGCTCCGCTTCTGAAATGCTCCCGATCGTGTGAGGACAGATCAAAGGAGCGCGGAACGCAGCACACACGCGTCTGGTGGAATCCCAGCATCAGACCAAAACAAATGCACATGCGGGCTATGAAATCAAGGAACAGAGGAGCTCAGATTACAATACACAGAGAGGGAGGAAATGTGATGTCATTCTCTGCTCACCATGCATTTGCACCACTGTATCTTTACATGGCAAATAGTTGTTTGCTGCTAAAGGTATAGTAAGTAATTCTGGAGAAACTCCAGAACTCTGCTACAGTACAGTTCTAATGTATTTGTATTGCTTACTCCTTCATGTCTTCCCCAGGAGAGCCAGATCTGGCCCAACACGTTCACCAGGCAGTCCGTGAGGCCATGAGGGAACTGCGGGCTCTTCCCGACTTCAGTCGCTTTCCAGCTGCGTCCCCCGACTACCAGCCACGCCCCCAGCCCCGCCTCAGAGCCAGGGGTCGGGACAAGGGGGGGGCAGCGGCAATGATGCCCCAGCGCCACCCAGATCCCAGCGAGCCAGAACTGGCGTCCGTCAGCGACGGCTACATGGACATGTCGGTAGAGCGCTCGCTTCTTGTAGCCATGGGGATGGAAGAACGCTCTGGTGAGATCTCCGTGGTGACGGAGGAGCTCGGTGGTGTGGAAGCCAATGAGATGTCAGGCTGGGAGGACGATGAAGAGGAAAAGCCGGGGTACATGATGATGTCGCCTCAACGAAGGCACAATTCTTCAGATGACTATGTGACCATGGGCAGCCCACATACACACACACTACAGCCTGCTGCCACTTCATCACCCCTTCAGAAAACATTCAGCAGGTGTTGTTTTACCTTTGAACCTTTTAGTTGTTATTGGTTGACATGCAACCAGTTGGTACACTTAAACCTCACCATAATGAATAGATAACATATTCCCCTCTCCTCTTCTATAGCTGTGCTGTCAACCAATTAAATCATAGCTGTATCCATGCCCAGCCTGATTGGCTGCTTCCAGAACTGCAGACCAACCAGAAGCAACAAGAAGCTAGTGAGTTGCAGGTCTCACAGGAGGCCAGTGGAGGGACCCTCCCACAACCACAACAGACAGTTTTCGCTTCACACCCTCTGAAGATCGATATTGTCTTCAGCCTGTTCACCCCGGTCCTTCCAACCGTAAGCCCTACACAAACCAAATCTACAGCTAACCAGACTAGTCCGGTTGTACCCGCTCCAGACCGGTCTACTGTTCGGAGATTCTGCCTGTCATCTTGTCTGCCTTTCTGCCTGCGGGCTGAGGAGAAACCCTGAGAATAAGAGTTTGTTTTGTACTGCTTAATAATCTGTGTTTACACTACACAGCGGCTGGTGGGAAATGTCTGTCATGGTACTTTCAGGTGAATCTGTGTAATGGTAAATGTAAGCCATTACACTCACAAGCACGTATGGCTTTTTTACAAGGTAGCGATTCTCAGAGGTGATGGGAACATGAGTGAGTGAATTAATTAATAAAATAACATTTCAATGACATTTGAACGTTGGATGAATTGTCTGTCACCTGGGAGAAATTTGTCAACAACCAACATTTGTGTGAATGGAGGAACGATTGGTCTTTCTCCATACCACTCTGGAGCTTACAAAACAAAGCATTGTATTAGTTAATTAGTTTAACCACTTCATCCCTAGCTTTTTTGGTTTTTCAACTTTTTAGTTGAGTTTTTTCTCTTTTAGTGGATGTGCAGC
>JAODUH010078761.1:0-15559 GCA_027564835.1 Typhlichthys subterraneus
CCACTTATGGGCTTTGTGGTTCTCACTCAACTCAAACCGTGTCATAAGTCGCACTGGTTTTGTATTTTTAAATGCTTAAATGCAGATAGAGGGACTTGGGGAAAGTTGAATATACAGTATGTCTTTATTGATAAGCATATTATGCAATAACAAATTAGGTCTTCACGGGTCCAGAAAATTGGACCGGATCCGAAATTAACCAAAGCATATTTTACCCGAACCGATTGCATTAAATGAAAAATCCATGAATTGAGATCCGTTCCAAACGGACCCAAAGACAAACCCAAAAAGTGCTGTGAAAGTAATGTGAATACGCCGAGTACCAAAAGAATAAACAGAACCTTAAAATTGTGTTGCATCAATAGTCAAAGAATAATGCAGAAAAGTTGGCTGAGGAAGCACAGGTTCCCACACTCACACTGCCGTCAAATTATAAAAGATAGCAAATTAATTTCGATCAGATTTCAGTTAATAATTTAGATTTACTAACGGAAGCCAAGGCTGGAAATATTCCATGTTTGAATTTGTAATTCCTATCACGGACCACGGTCAGATCCGCAAGCAAGTAAATGTATAAGCAAGTTACCTATACACCTCTACATGTTCAGGGTTACTGGTAGCACCACTGAACCTGTCAAATCATGATAAAAACATGCTGTTTTATTCGCTTTCAACATTTTGTAATTGCTTCTTTTTATATATTAAGCTACATATAATAATGTAAACATATATATTAATGAATTATCGGGTCCAGTTGGTAAATCACATTTACCCGAGAATCATAGCATTTATGTCAGACCCGACCCAGATCTGAGTCAAACACTCAAAGATGGGCGCGTCCTGGTTGGGTCTCGGCCTGGTCTCGGAATTTCGGGTCTCAGAGGACCCGTGAAGACCTCTAAACTGTTGTGCATTACCCAATGCATTTGAATTTAGACAGAATTCTAGGATGACACATTTCCACTTCCGAATACGCGGTGACAGGTCTCTCTGCAGACCCAGCATGTGATCCAGATTGCTGCCACATTCAGACAGGTAGGTGATGGAACCTGTGGGAATGTTGTTGGCAGAAGGACCTCTGTAGACACTGTACCAGAGACCTCATTTATTCAAGAGTACAGAGAACACCCTGAATGGGGGAGCAAAATAAAGGAGGGCCTTGTGCTCCTGGCATTTCAAACACTAAACCTTTTATTTATTTTTCGTACCTCAACAATATGTCAAAAATTACAGAGTGTACCTTTTAAAAGTCTGTTGTTTCTACTTTGATTATGTGGTGGCAGTGTCGCAGTGGGTAGAGCGGAGGGATACATGATCGAGAAGTTGTTGGTTTGAACCCCGCTAGTGTCCTCCTACTGTCCCTGAGCAAGGCATATAACCTTAACCGCTCCTGGTGGTCAGATGGAGCCTTGCATGCCTGACATCACCATTGATGGGTGAATGTGAGGCTTTACTGTAAAGCACTTTGAGTAGCCGGAAGGTTGGAAAAGTGCTATATAAATGCATTTACCATTATTCCTATACTCTGTAATAGCTAATCCCTCAAGCCATTGGTAAATTATTTGTCAGTTTATACAATTAGATAATGTGTTATAATATGGATGTTTGTTACATGATGCATTTGTTTATCATCAGAAACATTTGTGCAGATTTATCAGCCTAATTGATTTGTTCGCAACTGCAACATTCCATAATTGTTTTTAATGGCAGTAATTATTCCCTGAGCCACCCTGTCATTTTAGCGGCCCACTTAGTATTTTTTGGGGGGGGGGGTTCAGACAAAGTTCCGAGCTGAGAGGAAGCTGCATCACAGCGGCAAGCTTTTATCCAGCAAATGCTCTGTTATCTGTCTGAACTACGCACAATGAACCCCCTTCCCCCATGGCTCGTATACAGGGAACCCTATATTCCTACTAGACGTGGTATACACTGACTCTGTGACCTCTGTCACAACACTGACAGTGTGTCGGTGCTCAATAGAACAGGAATACGTTCAGGCAGAAGCAATAGCTGTTTGTATCCATGGTAATGGGTTTATGTGTCCCTGAGGAGAGGGGTGGGGGGGGGGGGGGCAATAAAAGGATAACATGACAGAAACATACATCCGGAAGGAAGCTCTCAGCTGGAAATGTGTAAACACAGGCGCAAGGTCACAAACACACACGTACATGCGCACACATGTATACCATTTAGACGGTCACTCAAAGGAGTATTCACACACACACACACACATACACACACCGGGAAGTAATCCTGCTGATTTCCAATGGCTGTTAGCATCGTCACTCATATGTATTTATCCATAATTTCCTGTGCGACGCTAGGGCGCTGCCTTATTTGTACAGGTATTTTAAGCAGCAGGTTAACCATAGCCTACTGATTTTACTGATTATTTACTCAGAAGACCTGTATACAGCCAGAGTCCTGTCGTTTAGTTTCTGTTATAATCACATGATCATTCACTTGCTCCACGCCGGTGAACCTTTATATTGCCTAGCCACTTTAGTTCTCTTCACCAAATACGATATTTTTGCAGATCACAAAGTAGTATTATTTTTAGGCAATTATTATTTAGTTTTATTATATACCTCGGAGAAAATACAGAGGACCAGACCTCGGTGACCTCAATGGTGGGTACGGCATTGTACACAAGGATTGGACGGATTATAGGCTGAGGCTGGAGGTGCTAATGTAAAAACAGTTTATTTAACCATAATGGTGGGGTCCAATGGTTTCTTTTGCTTGGTCCAAAGGGCAGAGGTACACTCCATGCCCTGAGGGGCAGAACAAAGCAGAGGGTAAGATTACAATTGTTTGTCCGTTTGGTCCGTAATTCATGAATACACTCCACCGTATGGTTCCGTCTGTCAGTCAGATTGTTTTCATTCTCTTTTTACCATCCTCTTGCAGTGACATCTTTACCTTCTTCTTCATCTTCTTCTTCTTCTGCTCTTACCTTGTTTAAATCCTGCTTGTTTGCCTTATTGGCTGCATCTGGGCAACTTCCAAACCTGGAGCAATTGGAAGGGGTAGTTCCACCCATTGTAGACTACCCCTAGTGGCGTGGAGGCTGTATGTCCGTATGAGGCTCCACACGTACAGTATATTGATTGTAACATCGCCCTGTACTTTATATAGACTTCCTTGTCTGTGCTGCCACATTTCTGGGCATCCAACATCCTGACTCATCCTCTCTCTGTTTACATCTCTGTTTACATTGCACTCAGAAATGGCTCACGGGGTGAGGTACGTTCGACAAATTCGAGAAACTGAGGTGAATGCGTTTTCTTTGAACTCAGGAACGCATTCTAAAATGTCCCTTTCAATGCCCCTCCTCATTAGCCTCGCGAGACCATCGGGATCTCACAAGCTTCAAGGTCAGCGCCAACTGAAAGCGTTTGACGCGCTTCAAGAGACGCCAGAGTTTTACAACTAGTTCTTTTTAACGGTGCAACACCCTTCGGCAGCGCCTGACACGTGTCCATGCAAAGGTTTATAGAACGCCCATTCTATTTCTTTGGCGTAAAGCCATGCATCGGATGTCTGCAGATTTCGGAGCTCCTCCGGCAATTTGTCTTTTTACTTTTCTTTTTTTGTTGCATGCCTTGACACGCCGCCGAACGCCGCCATCGTGAGCATCAGCATGGAGACGCTTGAAATCATGGCGATTGACACCGGGTAACAACTGAACTTATCAATCAGCGTCATACTTATGTGATAAGCTGTAGGCGTGGTTTAGGTGTGACAACGGCGAAAGCTACTTGCGAACATGTAAGGGACAGATGTTTCTCAGATATTTCTTACGAAAAACTAGTATTTTTGTGAAAGTTCAAAAAGTTTCGATGGACGGCTCCCCAGATGGACTTGTGTCTTACAATCCATGTGGCATGTCAGGTTACCTCCTCATAACATGTGCTTGAGAGATTGGTGTGCGCATGCAACGTAATGCAATACATTATCAACACATATATGGAATACATGGCCATCTCACATTTCTTAGAATTGATGAGTATTACTCTGAGGCGAACACCCAATTTGCTTCTTAGAATTTAGAAGCACTTCTGTTCTACTCTGATTGACACAAACTGAGATTAAATAAGCAGTTTGAACCTGCAAAATCCCACTGTTCATTATATTAATGACAATTTAGTACTCTAGATCTGTTTTTGAAAATATGGATTTTATTCATCACTTGCTCTACTCTGAGTAATTTGTCTGACTGACTGATTAATCTTCATGTAATAACTAGAAATATAGTTGATGTATTACATTTATTATTAAAAAAATACACCACACTGAATAAAAATCATAAAACGCTGTTATGTATGAATAAAAATTAGAGACTATAATTTACATTTTTACAAGTGTTTATGTCATTGTTATGAGAGGAGGGATCAAAGGTTAAAAGAGACTTGAGTGATCCTGAGCACTGAACACTGAACTCTTGTTATTTATGTGTGGATTGTGTAGATATACTGTACTGTCTCTCCTGTTGCCGAAATAATTTTGTATAATAAAGATTTATTGACTTGACTTGACTGGGACGGGGGCAAGACCATCTTAATTTAACCAAATGGCGTCACAATCAAGGTCACAAAGGGCAGGTGCTCAACTTGTTTCCTGAACGAGGAATGAAAAGATTTGATTGAGTGGACATTTGTATTAGTGGTGCACGATATTGATAAAATGTGACATTACGATATTGATCATGGAAATTGCAATATCAATATTAATTTAGATATAAAACACAAAGGTTATGGGAAAATGCATCAAAATATATTCATAACATATTAAAACAACACATTTTCATATATTTGACTGGCACAACAACAGTAGTCCAAATTACCGAAGATGCATTATTTTGGTGACTAATGTTTCCTCTTTGATCTCTGTTATGTCATTCCCTTCCTCACTCAGCCACACATCAAGACCTTCAGTCCTGTGGGATCTGAAGACCTCCACTCCAGGGCCACAGGGTGTAAAGCAGCATAGCCAGGGCAAGGTATGGAAAGGTTCCCCCATGGTCCTTTTCCCAAGGTATGGAATGGTCCCGGCAGGGTCTCTTTTCAAGGTTTATTTATTATTTTTTTTTGTACCTACTTGGTTTTTACTAATTTAGCCCCGCCCCCTGCCAGTAGTCTCCTAGCCCCGCCCCCTGTTAGAGTGGAGTTCCCTGTAGCCCCGCCCCCTGTAAGAGTAGGCTCCTCTAGCCCCACCCACTTCCAGTAGTCCCCTAGCTCCGGTCAGAGTGGATTTCCCTACAGCCCCGTCCACCTGTCAGAGTGGCGTCTGCACTCTTATCGAGCGGCTGTGCTTGTCCTTTTTGTAAGGATGACTAACTCCTATCGATTTTCAACAGCGGGCTGTGAAAGCACCTGCTTAAGTGATATTGAATGTGGGGGGTGGGGTGGGGGGGGGTAAATGAATTCGACAACAATTTCAGGTAAATTAAAATCCAGATTGAAGGAGTCCTCTGCTTCTGTCCAGGGTGTTGTCTGTGCTGCAGAGTCACCGCGTCTCCCTCTAATGTGACACCATAACCTTGATCCTGGAAATTAAATGGAGGCTCGAGTGGTAATGAATCAATAGTGGCAGGATAGGATGGGGGGGGGGGGGGAGAGAGAGAGAGAGAGAGAGAGAGAGAGAGAGAGCGAGAGAGCGAGAGAACAGGGACACTGGCTTACAGTATAGAAAGACAGGAACAGAGAGAGGGGGAGAGGCAGGGAGGGAGGGACACGTCTCACCCTCTCTCTTATGTTTGGAGAAGCCTCTCGTATAGAACGCAGGGGGGAGCAGGAGTTAAATGTGTGAGAGATATCCTTCAGCTTTGAAATGACCACGAGGCCATGTGGCTGCAGCATTGTGATTCTGTGACAGTGTGGGAATAAGGGGGGGAAGACCTGTATATCTCTCCCCCCCCGTAACTCTGATGAAACTCAGAGTTACGGCGGAATAATCCATGCACACACACACACACACATACGCACAGCTGCACTCGTTCTCACGACAAGACAGACGCACACAGACAAACACCCATGGGGGAAGAGAACAGGGGTGTAGCCTCGAGCCTTTTTTAAGAGATTGCAGGCACCAATTATCACAGTGGAGATAGGGTGGACATCATCTGCATATAAATGACTGTGAAACTGAAGGGAAGCCAGCTTTATAGGCCATACGGTATAATGGGCAGATCACATCGCACCTCTCTAATGGGAGGAAACGTTATTAAAGTATAATCACACTGACAAAAACAGCCTCCCTCTCCTCTCACGCACTTCTAATGCAAATTAAAGTGGATTTTAAACAATTATTATCCAGTTTTAATATGATTTCACTCTGCACCTGACGTTTAATTCAACATGAGACAGTTCAGTGACAGGGTGGTTTTTCAAATAGCGCAGGTAGTGTGATGGAGCGGCGCGTGGAAATCAAGCGTGCTGGGAAATTATTAATCCAACGCAGAACACGCAACATATGCAGTTCCTTGAATGGCCACTTGAGGCTGTCTGCAAAAGGGCCTGGTTCAAAAAACGTATGTGGTCCGTCCCACTAGCGCTTCTAGCACTAAATTGAAACATTGCAGTTTTGCCAGAGAGAATGTAGTTTAACAGAATGGTTTCAACGGACGGCACTTCCACATTACATTGTTGGAAAGAGGTGGGGTGACATATCACCCTTTATGCAGACAAGAATTACCTTGTATTCCATGCAAGTCAATGGGGAGGTCCACGGATTTCACCACAATATCGCCCATTATTTCTCTCTGAGGCATTAATGGGTATTTTGAGTATATTACAGTCATTCACAAGTACCTGCGATCAATCTGAGGCCACAGCGGTATTTATGCATTAAACAGTTTTGGGGTGAATTTATTTTGTTGCGTGGCAGATTTAGCTGTCTGTGCTGCTTACGTCAGCCGCCACAGGAAAATGCTGTTAGCGATGCTCATTTAAGAGATGCTCACTTAAGAGACAAGCGTTTTATTTTTGCTCAACTGAAATGCATTGCAATGCTCCATATTTCTTTAAGTCTGTGGTCACACATGCACGAAATTGACAGCTGCCAATATTCAGCAGCACACCAGAGCAGACCTACTACGTTTCATTCTGACTCTTTAAAGCCCACAATATACTTGCTTACGCGTACGCAAGATGTCTAATATGTGTATCGGGCGCGCATCCGGCGTGTTTTGGTTGTTAATAAATACAGTCTATGTGAACTCGTGTTCCTGCGTCGGCGTGACAACTACAGCCAAGCCAACTCTCATAGCCAGTGTGCGGGATGCCAATCAGGTTAACTGGGATGTCCTTATATACTGTATCTTCCCCTTCCACCCAACACAAACATTAATTAACATTAGATATAAGGAGAACAGCAAAGGACAGAACAAACACGATCACCCCATTAAATCAATTAGGCCCTGCGTCGTCAGCAAAACCATAGTTTTCCTATGGTATCGTAGACTGGCATGCACTTTTTTATGGCGGAGCGTGTTGCGTTTTGTGTGAATGTTTTGTGACACACATGCAAGTTTAAATATTATCAACTTTTCAGCGCAAAACACTGTTCTTCAATGTGACAGTTGGCCCAAGTGGCTGTTCTCTTTGGCACAGCACAGGCAGCCCATCTCTGTGTGATCAGGACTAAATCAGAGCGCTTTTGAAGCGACCGCACCTTCAGGAACGCGTCTCGGTGTGATCGGGCCCTCACAGCGCTATTCCGTCAAGTTATTATTAGCAGCATTGATCAATAAACTGCTTAAAAATAGGCATTTTTAACTTTCTTGTTATTTATTTATTTTATTTATTTGTTTTTGTTATCCTTGCTTGATCTTCCCCTAGAGAGACAGGTCTTTGTTTGATTAGCTTCTGATAATCCTCTGATAAAGGGTCTGCTGATCAAGACATGTCCACTGTGTAATCTCAAAATCCACGGGTAATTATTGTGCAATCTCTAGATCACCTTATCTCCCACCTGCAGGACAGACAACAGACACGTTCAAGACAGACAGGAGGAATTTCAGGAGAGATCTCTGTCTGTAGGCGAATGTCCATTAACTTTCTTAAAGAAAAAACAAATAAGTAATAGAAACGTGAAGTTCTTGAAAGAAAAAAAAGGTATACACTCAAACACAGTAGTTTTATTTTATTAAAGAAAATATTTGACAAAATTGTCAAAAGGGGTCCATACCTTTTGCATTGCATAACTTCAGCAGATCATTCAAGTTTTGGATGCAGTGGGACTTATGTAAAATCAATGCTGACTATGATCTACAAGCATCACATCACCTTCTATTAAACACTAACACGGCTATTGCAGTGGATGCAACCTAAATCAATACAATATCTTATCTTTGCCAACCATCGCTGTATAATTGGAACAATATATTTTCGCATAACATCACTCAATAGAAATATAGACATAAAAAATATATATCGCTTCTGTTTTGCACATAACTCCATTCGAATCCCACATTGTGTTTCTGTCTTACACACACACACACACACACACACACACACACACACACACACACCGCAGATCAATTCAATTTCAGGAAAATCTACAATTGACAATAATTTACAGCATGTCACACTGCAATACATTTTACACACAAGGCAAATATGTTGTTCCTGGAAAGTGTGTCACGAAATACAACAATGGCTTATTTTCTTATAAATCCAATGTATACTTCTATCTCCTGCTAAAGATGAAACCTCATTTTAATGACAATGGACATGTATACATGTTTTCTTTATTTATTTTTTTTGACGGGTGCTGTTTAGCTCTGGACATGGTTGTCTGTTAAAATTTTACCACCAATAAACTGGTTTCTCCTTTTATCATTTTCACGCTTCGTTAATGTCATTTGTAAAAAAACGTGCTTGATGACTCTGTAACGATGTGCACTTACAGGGCCGAATTTCCATATTAATGAAGGCATCAGGAGCAATGTTTTATCTTGCACGGCAAACGTGGGGGGGGGGGGCTAAGCAAGTCTCCACAAGTGACCGAGGCCTGCACCTTTAAAAGCCCCAGTCTCATCACAGCTAGTCAACTTCCTCCGGTTGTTAAAATGAGCACCCTGATGGTGCCATCAACGCTCAAGTGATTGAGTTGAGCGAATCTCTGGTAGAAAAACTAGGTTGGCAATGTGAGGGGAATGAAGCGAACAGATTGAATTGAAGAGAATACATATAAAACGGCAATAAAACAGCAAAAAAGAAACCACACACACACACACACACAAAAAACATCTAAGAGCGATGCTTAACACTTAACAGTTATACACACGGAATGGGGGTGCTCAAATGGTCATGTTTAAAACAATTTAGGACGATATAGTCCACATAAACACTAATTTTACCAGCGTTTGTTTAGAGTGATGTTTGTTGGGGTTACAGGGTCGTGATGCAGAAGTTTTACTTGGGGGAAACTTCACTGACAAATCAAAGTGTACGTCTCAAATACCTGAGTCATCAGCAGGCCAGAAGACCTTAGGAGGATGCCTGTATTGACTCGCTCTGTATCACATGTCATGATGTGGGGAGATGACATTGCACTCTTATGTCAAGTGAAGCGTGAAAACAACAAACCATTTTGATTTCGTTGGACCAATACAATAAGCTTGTCCTTCAGAGCTGAAATATCAGTGATTATCGATGGGTGAGGTTACAGGATATACATACAGACATACATCTCATATGGACAGGAATCACTTATTAAATCACAAAAATGTTGTTTGCAAATGAAAATAGGCATAGGATATAAATGTGTTGTTCTAAAACATCACATTAAATTCACCATAGCTTTACAACAAACAGAATTAAATCAAGTTAAATTAACTAGAGGTGTCCACATATCGATGGGTGAGAACCAGAGGGGGTAAGTGACATTTTGGGTGAAACAGAAATATATATCAAACTAAAGCTCTTGATTAGCTCTTTCTACTGCCAAAAGGGCACAAGTGAATTTTTAATCAAATTAGAGTTATTCATTTAACACCAAAAGACTTACATACTGAACATACTAAGCCAGTTGGTGCCAAAATGGCGTAACTACACGTGCGCCTATTTGACATTGAGTAATGCATATTTAGCCTCCACATATGTTCAAATTCTATTTAGGTCTATAAATAGACAATGAAGACGATGGAAAAAAATTAATTTACTATATCAGGCCTATCGTGTCATTTTGCAGGTTTGAAGCCATCATAGATATTCAAAACACCTTTTAACATAATCAAATGCTGCGGGTCAAATCAATCAGGTTTATTCTCTATATATGATTTAGTTGAATAAAAGGTTGTTGTGTGTTAAGACATGACAGTGGGACATGGTTTTGGACAATTTTTATATTACATTTGTAATTTACAAAATCACAATGCTTTACATTAAATGAAAACATACCAACGTGGCAGAATTATTAATAAAGAACAACAACATTGCACAGTGCTGACATAAAATCACAGCAAAACCAACAATGACACACACATTGGAAACACATTGCCAGGGCTGGGACAGTGTTGTGTGTTCCCATTTATACAGTCAGACTGTGAGGAAGTTGTAAGATGAATCTGACAAAAAGTAAAATAAATTAATAAGGGGGTACAGTACATGAGACAAATACGATTGAGGACCACTGCACCATGGAACTTTTCCATGCACGAGTAGAGCAGGGTGGCAGATGGCCGTGAAGTTGCTGGTTCGAACCCTGCTAAGTAAGTGTCTAGGTGTCCCTGAGTAAGACACCTAACCCTAACTGCTCCCTATCAATCTCTGCAGAAGCCTGATAATGACCCATTCATTAGAATCATGTGTGTTGGAGCAGGGAGACATCCACAACATGCAAGGCCAGTGATTCTCCAGGACCAGCGTAGGCAAACACTGGATTAGAAATGTGTTATAATAATGCGGTCCGCTTATCATTTAACGTGGAGTTGAGCAGCTGGCTCGAGCCATCGTTCCGCCTCGTGGCAGGGCGGTTACGCCACTGTTGCGTGGACCGCTGAAGGCTGCCACAGCCCGAGCCGAGCTGTGGCACTCTTAATAATTTAACACGCACTTAAAATTTAAAGAAAATATACAAGTGGGTGTGTAAGCAGACCGGAGAGAGCAGGGAGAGGGGGAGGAGGAGGAGGAGGAGGAGGTGAAGGGGTCCAGGCCTCTTTTTGCACCAGTGTTACTGGAGATGCTTTTCAGGAGAAGCAGGTTGAATGTAACCTGACATTCCAGATATCTGTCTGTTAGACACGTCCATCGCCTTGTCACACCTAAACCACGCCCATAGCTAACGACCACACTAGTTGGCCACACACTATGTTTACCGGCCTGAAACACAACAATTTCCAAGCTCTCAGACTGATTCTCGAGACGAAGTCAAACTGAAGCTCGCAAGATCAGGATGGTCTCGCAAGGCTAGGTTAAATGTGTGTTTAAAACAAAAATCGGTTTGCATTATTATAAAAATAAAACAAAAATAATTTGCATTATTAAAAAAAAGAATAAAAGAAAGTAATTTTAACTTATACATTTCACATAAGCAGTTTTCCTGACTGCGTAAAAATGCTGAAAGGCATGTAGTCTCTCATAAAGCCTCTAGTGGAGTACTGCTAATGCTTAACTGTAATTTGGCCTGCAGGGGTGGTTTGCGGGCCACAGAGGGGTTATGATTGGCAAGACAACAATGTAAAAATTACTCTATTCAGTCAATCAGTCACTCATTCAGTGCTGGCTGACAAATCACATTATGTTGATTAACGATATGTAAAATTAATTTTCTCAGCTCCATGTCTTTTGAGACCTGCGTGCATCTCTTGTCTTGACTTGTTTGCCTCGTTTGTAATTATTTTGGGAGCTTACGTGTTTGGGTCTGTTAAAATGTGTGAGGAATACCTCAAATATTGCCTTATTTTTGTTAGTTCTCTCTACTTGGTAACTAGTAAGGTCCTTAATAGGGTCCATGTAAATGCAGCTAGTGTCCAATTCTCAATTAAAGCCATGTCAGTCGTGCAATTGACCTTTCACAAGCCCCGCCCATTTCACTTGTCCTACCTAGTTACTGTAACTAGGTAGATACTGTAACTAGGTAGGACAAAACACCATAGAAAGCTATTATAGGCAAAACAGACAGCTGACGGAAGGTTCCGTCAGATTAAAAAAATGCTCAACTGTTGGAGGACATGCCAAAAGGGGCGGGCTTGGGAAAGGTCAGTTGTTAGATATCAACGCGCCAACAATACGCCTGACCACACCTCATTTTTAGACCAGCACGCCCACGAACGCTCAGATGGACGCAAGTGCATTTTCTATTTAAACAACCTGGGCTCTGGACGAGAAAATGACAAATACATCGGTCTGACAAATGATAAGGGCCATAACTTACAAAGGTATAAGTTATGGCCCTTATTGACTTTCCACATAGCAAATCATATGAACAAGAGCAATAATGGTGCTTAGCACTTTTTATTTGTGTTTGACATATGAGAGCAATGCAGGCTACAATATTATGCTGTATTCACTATTTTATATTTAAGTTGTATTTTTAGTTTTTACTCTATTTGCTTGTTTGTATACACTCAAACTAATGTTAAATAATACAACAAAATATGTTATTCAGGGGCATTTTTGATTATTATTATAGTTACAGAGTCAATTTTATGTCACTATATTATGATTACTATAAATGATCAGAATGAGTTTAAGCATAAGACACCCAAAAAAGTGTCTTATGTATTAATTAAGTATTTGTGTCCTACTGTCAGTGCTGTAACAAGGTATGTGTGTTTTTGTTCTATGCACTTGTCTATTGTTTCCAAATGCTTGGGGACATTTTAAGACAATGTTGCATCTGTGTAAGAGATGACAAGATACTCATATAACCCCTGTCATTTCACACGCTGGAGCAGAGAGATTATACGTGTGTTTGGCATTACCTGTGTATTTCTGTTGCTGTCACCGATACAAAGCATGTACTAGACAGACATCTTCGTCCACATTGCGGTTCTTATTTTAGAAACACTGTTTGAGCATCCGCCTCTGGGAAGAGATGTGCAGTATCTACATAAACTAAAGCGACCCAGTTTTGCTAAAAAGGCAGTTATGCGCTAAGATGATTTAGGGATTTTTTTTCCTTTTGACTACAAGGATTCCAGCATGTTTACAGATTAAGGGGATCATTTTTCAAAAATGAATCTCTGTTCTAAAGCGGTAATCCAAGATGTTCTTTTGATGCTTGTTAGAGTCTTGATGAGTAAGATTGTGTTGCATTTGTTTGTGCTTATTTCCCCCCACACAGGAGAGCAAGACTTTCTGTCATAGATGTACTGTATGCAGTTTCATGCATGTCATAGCTAAAGTTGAAATGATGAACTTTCCAATATATTGTATTTACAATTATCTAACTTCTAATCTTCAGTAAAAAAACAAAAAAAACAAAGTTTCTTATGCTACATAGTTTTGTGCTGTTTTATGTTATGGTATTATCTGGCGGTCAATGTTACGTGAAAAGTGCTATTTTCACGGTATCGCCTGGGACCCTGCAGCTTTCTCATTGGCCACTGATTGGTCAATCTGCACCTGCACGGCCCAGGCACCAGGGGGCACCATATTGTCTACATGTGACCACTTTGGTGGTGCAGCAGTAGCCTGGTGTATGGTGATGCTGTTAGCCAGCGCTGTGTCCCTCTACATAGTAAAGACCGGCTCTGCGAGAAGTGTGTAACCAGACCTAAATTTCACATACATTATTAGGCAAATGTGGCCTGGAGATGCATTGGGAAGTGTTCACAGTCATTACCTCCTATTGGACGTAGACCTACAGTATGGTTAGTTTTGAAACTATTGGACAGCGTTTAGCCAGTCAGCATTGCTACAACTGTTTGTATTATCTCATCTAGCTCTACCTTCATTTGAAAACATGCTGGACTTCAAAGTCATCACCAAATTGATCGGCCCAACAGCACTTATAGGAGAACTGAAAATATAACCATTTTATACCACTGGCGAAGCGTGTATAGTGCCTGATCTTATTGTTCTAGAATATCTTTGGTTTGGTTTGACTCCCACTGAGTTGACGAGACATCTGTGTTGATTGGATCACTCGGTTGGGTCTGGCGACTTTGGGCGATGCGCAGCTTGACACTCCATCGCCCCCTGGAGCGCTGGCTGACACATTTCACACTGACTGGCTGACTGGCTGATGTGCACGAGGCAGCACTCATCAATAATGAACACACAGCAGACAGCTCAATAGAGTTTGGTTTATGCACAGAGAACAGAGAAAACCCTCACACACACACGGACACTCACACACCAGCCCAGCCATGTTGTAAAATGTTGTTCTAAAGACTGCTATCCTTAAGCCTGGTGTGTGTGTGTCTCTCACATGAACAACAACATCAAGACAAATTTTGAATAAATTGTGTTACTTTTAAAACAATGTAATGTTTTACTGTATCACATTATAACTGGTTGGGCTGAACGCCAACATTACATAATCATAAGGTCTGGTGCAGCTTTAACAGCATGAACATTCACTAGAGGTGTCGCTAAAGTAGAGAAAATGAAAAACCTGCGTCTTATGACTTTAATAAACAACACTAAAATGTTTGTAACTATGTGCCGCAGGCAGGGGACAGCAAACTGCAGACCCCTGCATCTGTTCTGGTTAATGGCTGCGTAATACACCTGCTTCCATCAGCACATCGTGGCCCACTTCATAAATGACTTTCTCTCGTTAAACATGCTTTACGGTGGTCGCCGCGGTGATGCGCTGTGACAGCTTGCCGAAGTTATGAATTCAAATAACACTTTGAAAACGTGCGGTTATCCATCTGGGGAAAATTTAAATGCAGCATGTCGCAATTTTGTCATCTCATTAAAAACAACCTCTTACACGTGGAGTAAAATAGAGGGTAATTATCAACATATAATTCTATGAATATTATAGAAGCCAAGTTAGCAAGTCAAAGTGGAGATGCACCAATATTTATTAGCCGATATACGTTCTCCTGTAAATAGGTGATGGGCGAATGGCTGATCACCTTTCAAATGGCTTATCATGAGAGGGAAATATAATGCTAATACTTATTAGCCTGTTTACATCTCTGCATTAGAGAGAGACGCTCCCTGACTCTCCCCCCTCGCTTCCTCTCTCTCTCTCTCTCACACACATATGCTATTTAAAAGAGCAACGGCAAGTTCCTTCCACCCACATCGATGATCTAGCCTTGAAGTTGAAATAGCAGCATTGTTGTCAGATTTAGAAACATAGCCCAACATAAACCGCTTGGCATTGGAGAAATCATTTGTGGGGGTCAGAGGTGCTAGTTTGCCTTTGAGTATATTGAAGTGGGTGCTAGCTTCCTCATTTCATTAATAAAGTTGAATACTTTTCATGCGGCTTCCAAATACAAACTATTTATGCTGTGGGTTTAGATTTGATAATAATCAGGGAACATGGGATAATAATCCCATGTCTCGTCACTGTGTTTACCTTGTGTTTCAGGCCTGTTTCCCTGTCACTCCCTGCCCTGTGTTTACCTTGTGTTTCATGCCTGTTT
>JAODUH010078782.1:0-15556 GCA_027564835.1 Typhlichthys subterraneus
ATTGCCCGGTAGATCGAGAGCTTTGCCTTCCGGCTCAGCTCTCTTTTCGTCACCACGGTGCGGTAAAGCGATTGCAAGGATTACTTTCCCTTACTTTTAAATTACTTCTAAAAGACTTCACGCCTAAACATTGTTTTTTGAAATGCCAAGGGGAACCTCTGCAACCTTCCCTTTTAAATGAAAAAGTATAGCCATAAAAATCCCTCTCATTTAAAAACAATACCTGTAATCTGATACCACTATTTTAGCTGGTAACTGTAATGGATTACAGTTGATTTTTTATTGTAATCAGTTACATGTAATTGAATACATGTAATCAGTTACTTCCCAACCCTGGTGTCACTGTGGGGCTTAACACTACAGGCTGTTCTGTCCTTTGACCTATACTGTTTACTGACCCCCCAGTGCAACTAACTACAACCTCCTAGCCGAACTATGGGACCTTCTTCTCTAAACCCCCCCCCACCCCCTCTCCCTCTCTCTCTCTCTCTCTCTCTCTCTCTCTCTCAGGACACAGACAGTCTGGGCTAAAGGAGGCTAATCTTTTCTTCCCCTCATTAGCAGGCATACAGGCGGCCGATCTCCAATAAGCAGCTGGCTAGCGCCTAATGCCAAACAACAAATATCAGTTACCTCATATTGCGGCTTCAGCTTGGACACAATGTAGTGGAGAACGCTCTTCCTTCATTCAGTTCACTTTATTTTATTTTGCCCACAATGGGGAAGGATGGGAGGATTTCACTACTACACACACCTACCCACACACACACACAAGCACCACACATGCATAGCTGTGTATAGATATATAGGGTTTTACTCAGGCATAGCAGTGTTGGTAGGAATTATGCATGGAATTCAGATCAGCGAATTGCTCTGAAGGTCCACTCCTAATCGAGCTGCTGGGTTTAGCTTTTGAATATTTCTATGCCAGAGCTGAATTGTGTACTGCCAACACCAATACAGTGTTGCATTTTTGTTTTTTTTCTTCTAATAGACCAAAAGACATTTCTGGGTCTTGCACTCAATATATAGTATTTCACTCTTGGATTGGGAAAGCCATGGTCAATATCTGATCAAATTGTTATTATTAAATAATGATAATTTGAAATGCTACCATTAAAAATGTTCTTTCAGAATCTTTAAATAATTTCACAACCCCCTGAAAAGCATATCTAGATATTCACGGAATACCATTCACGGAATCCTTAAAGACATTTTGAGCACCATTGTTCTGAGATAATGAGATAATTGACCCATGCTAACCAAACCATGACAGGGCAATTGGCCTTTACATTATATGTTTACATAATAAACAACCCTGGTGGGAAACTGCTTTGGGGTCATTTCTTTTGTAAATAGTGAAGAGAAGAAGAAGAGAAGAAATAAATGATTAACACTGATTTAAAAACATTAACATCAAACTGAATGAAGTGCAATTATGCACGTTATTGTTTTTGACGATAATTCGCTTTGGTATTGATGTCTACCAAACCTAAAATCACCGCAATGTAAGTGGGAACGTTGCGATATAATTTGAACGGCCTACTATTGGACGATGTGTTTGTATAGGTTGTAAGGGGGATGGGGTGTCAATTATTAACAAGGGGATCCATCTATTAACATAGCCTTTGTGCTTGGGGAGTGATGTGATAAAGCAAGTGCCTCTCGTCCCGACGGCTTTGAATCGGATTGAAAGTGCCTTTGTGTTGAACGTATCCCTGCCTCCCCCCGCTGTCCTCGGTTGAACGGGGTGGGGTTTCACGATGTCCACAAAGACCACGTTTGCCTGCCACTGATTCCCTCTGCGAGCTCCAAAACAAACGATTTTTAATCAGGAAATTATCATCACTTGAATAAGAACGTGCCTATGTGCATATTCAAGTAACCCATACAATTTATGAATAGGCTGTCGAAGCGTTCTTGGTCTTCGCTTTTAGAAAACAATATAGTCTAATAATAATATTATTATTAATAATAATAATAATAATAATAATTAGTATTATTACAATTATAAAACTACATTGATTTAGTTTAGCCATGTAGCCTGTCGGTCGGTGCATAATGATTGATTTAACAATCGTGTTTTTGGAGTAACAAACTCCAAAGCTGCTTTTTGAGAACTCAAATAGGCCTACTGTGTTTATGTAAAGGAAATGTAGTTGGCCTACTCGATGTTTCAGGACATAGAAATTACAGCTAGAATAAAGTAGTCCTGAAACAGAGGAAATAACGGGAACAAAGATCTGCGCTGCCATGTTGACATTACAGATGTGATTTTACTCTACACCCATTTGTAATGAATATCGTTTCCTGCGTTTGGGAGGTTTAATGGACAACATGAAAACGTGTTGAACAACCTCTTGTTACAATCTGTTTTAACTATACATGTGAAAACTATTTAACAGCTATGTGCGTGATACAGTATGTTATTGTTGTTGTTGTCATTATCTACATATTATTGAGGAATTATGCCAACCGAATTATTGACACTGGTTACAATCTATGGTATAAACCATTATGTCTAACATGAATATGATCGAGGCACATATATAACAGCCTCATTAATAGATCAAACAAAATAATATCCCAAAGTAATCGAATCTATTTTAATTTAAAGAGCAGAGCTTGTATTTGAACAGCGAGAACAAAGGAAGGAGTGTATTTCAGAACTGGATCTTTACTGGTGCCCGCCCACTCCGAGCGACGCAGCCAATGGGCATACCGCTATGCAAATTCGGAGCAATGCTGCACCGTTCTTGCTCGGGCGGTGACGTCATTCGCACATATTCCCCAGTAGTGTGTTGTCTGGCTTTGCAGCAAGTCAGACAGAAAACAGAAAAGAGCTGAGTGAAGCGAGTCGGGGAGGGGCATTTTTTTTGTTGAAGGAGGAATATCGCCACCGCCGGCATTCCAGCAGCTCTGGAACACGCAGTCACCTCCGTCCGCACACAACAACATCGTCTCGGGATCGGATACTCTAGGTCCCGTTCTGGAGAAGCGGTGGATTTCTTGCACTGATTTTCAGCTGCGAAAGAGAGGCAGCACCGATCTGCACCGGTGGCTGTACACCGTGTCCGGTGCTCCCTTTCTCCCTCATCACTCCTTAACCCTGCCCGTGTCCCTCTTTGTCCGCGCTTCCTGATACGGCGAGACCGCACGTCGCAAGATGCCTAGCTCGCTTTTCGCCGACATGGAGCGGAGCGGCAGCCACCCGGGTGATGCCTTGGATGACCAACGAGCCTTGCAGATCGCCCTGGACCAGTTGTCGCTGCTCGGCTTGGACAGCGACGAGAACCTGTACGACAACGAGCCCAGGAAAAAGAGTGTCAACATGACCGAGTGCGTGCCCGTTCCCAGTTCGGAGCACGTAGCGGAGATTGTCGGCAGACAAGGTGCGTGGTTTTGGGTTTCATTATAAACGCTCTAGTTGAAGCAGTGCCGCGGAGTTATGTCCCAGCTGTAGGGCTGCTTTCTGGTGCCCGGTTACATGCGGAATCGTTCTCCTCCCTGCAATGCTGCTGTTGTTCCCAGCAAAACAAAAAGGAGATAGCCTACAAGTCGTTAGTTGGCGCTATGAGGCTATCTGGCGACAGAGGACGGCTCTTTGCGTAGGCCTATATCTTATTATAACACATTCGGACGTTATATCACTGTCCTACTTTGTTCCCGTCTCTGCCCAGTGTCAACGAGTGCATTCCTAACAGAGTGATTCCTCAACTGTGCGTGTACGGTGTGCCAGAGAGGGGCGTTGGAATACAACTTTTATTCGCCACTGTCAAGAAATTAAGAGATAAAGTTGCATTATCTCGCTTTCAGATAACCATGTTAAACATTGAAACACGGGAGTTATTTTAGGTAACACGCACTAGTGTGGATCCGACCGTCCCGCCTTCCCGTGTGTTAAGATGAGCCGCTGCTGTATGTTCACGATAGTGGAGCATGTGGTTTGAATTTACCATTCCCTATAAAGGTGCCCCCCCCTTTCCCCCCCCCCCCCCCCCCCCCGTTTCTGAGCTCATTGGCTGGTGGAGGGAAACAATTAACATCTGCCAGCTGCTTTTGAGTAGTGCATAAGTGACGGTTTAAACTAGCGTACATTTTGAACTCCCTTGTGTTGTGAGCTCATGTTTTCGTTCTTTCCTCGCTCTAGGTTGCAAGATCAAGGCGCTGCGGGCAAAGACCAACACCTACATCAAGACCCCCGTGCGTGGCGAGGAGCCCGTGTTCGTTGTGACGGGCCGGCGGGAGGACGTCGCCATGGCGCGCCGAGAGATCATCTCTGCAGCGGAGCACTTCTCCATGATCCGCGCGTCGCGCAACAAGAACGCCAGCTTGAGCAGCGGCGGCGGTGGCGGCACCAGCACGCCCGCCCCCGGCCCCCCCAACCTGCCGGGACAGACCACCATCCAGGTACGGGTGCCGTACCGCGTGGTAGGCCTAGTGGTGGGTCCCAAGGGCGCCACCATCAAGCGCATCCAGCAGCAGACGCACACGTACATCGTGACGCCGAGCCGCGACAAGGAGCCCGTGTTCGAGGTGACGGGCATGCCGGAGAACGTGGACCGCGCCCGCGAGGAGATCGAGGCGCACATCGCTGTGCGCACGGGTGGCCTGGTGGAGCTGCAAGACGAGAACGACTTCCACGCCAACGGCACGGACGTGGGCTTCGATCTGCACGGCCACGCCTCGCTGTGGGCCCGGCCCGGGGGCGGCGGGGGGGCCGGTGGCACCTCGGCCCGGAGGCCATTCTCCAGCTACCGCAACGACTCGTCCTCCTCGCTGGGCAGCGGCTCCACGGACTCCTACCTGGCTGGCTCACACGTGGCCGACTACAGCCCGCCCAGTCCGGCTCTGAGCTACACCACCAACAACAACACAAACAACACAAACAACAACAACGGGTTTGCATACGCCAGGGGGGCGGGCTCCCCCGACCTGACCTTCGACCCCGCCCCTCCGGCGGCACCCCCGGGCCTCCTGTGGTCTCCCCCCTCCCCCTCCCCCCCATCCTCCTCCTCCTCGCCCACCTCGGCCATGTTCCCTAGCAACAACAACAACAACAACAACAACAACAACAACGGCAGCAGCGGGATGCTGAGGCGGGCCAACAGGGGCACCCCGCCCCCTCTCCGCGGTGTGGGCCACCACGTCGCCCCCGCTTACCCTGGCTACCCCTCCTCCTCTCTCCCTGGGGTCCCCTGCAGCTCCTCCTCCTCCTCCTCCTCCTCCTCGTCATCCTCCTCCACCTCGTCCTCCACCAGCCGCAAGGGCAGCCGCGACTGCTCTGTGTGCCTGGAGGGGGAGGTGGTGGCAGCGCTGGTGCCCTGCGGCCACAACCTCTTCTGCATGCCGTGTGCCAGCCGTGTGTGCCAGCGCAGCGAGCCACGGTGCCCGGCCTGCCATGCCAGCGTCACGCAGGCCATACGCATCTTCTCCTAAATGTGTGTGCGTGTGTGTGTGTGTGTGTTGGGCCGTCGCTGGGGAGAGCGGTACGACTACTCCCATAGCAACCGCGTTAACGTGTTTGGATAATATGGCTTTACCGGCACGGAAGTGTACATAGATATGTGTGTGTGTGTGTGCGTGTGTGTGTGTGTGTATGTCAGAGGCTGCAGTATCCAACACAGAAGGAAAAGAACCCCCACCCCCCCCGACTTCAGGGGTCAATTGTAACTTTGTTTATAACGTACTGTAGCCAGGCAGAAATATTTTCAACATCTAAATGCATGTTTTAAATATTACAGCATAGTAATCAATATTTCTAGTAAACTGTACCATGTATTTATGAACTGACGGGACACCATGGGATCGCAAACGGGGTATCTGGGTCGACTTGCCATGAGCAGAACGAGCCATTTAATTTCATTGGTCGAATGTACTGACGTGGGTGGGGGGATTTAAGGAATGATGAGGGCCTTCAGCCAAACTGGACTATTGACGTTCTAAGGGTGAAGATACTGCAGCTGGGAGTAAGAATCTTCATGAGGGGCAGCAACATATCCTAAATAATGAAATATGTATAGAATACAAATTCACATGTTGAAAGTTTTAAATTTACATTAATACAGATCGAAGTATTTTATTCTTTTTTTGACTTGAAAGATTATATTTCTTATTGCAAAGATGTTTACAAATATTTTCATTTAAGTTCAGTGAACTTTTGTAGCTGGGTTAAAATATTGTTTATTTTTTAGTATGGCCTTATGGCATTGATCACTGTATTATTTTAATACCACATGGCTGTGGGCAGATATACAGATCCACACAATGTGTATTGCATTTGGACAGTATTCTGTTGGGGTGGAGTTTTTGTAGGTTACAGCAAAAAAATTGTCTTTAAAATCCGCTTCACCCAGCATATTTTTTATTCAGTAATATAAAGCCTATTTTATTCTATATTATTATAAAGCGGAAATGTATAAAACTTAGTAAGTTGAAACAAAAAGGAACCATTTATGCTTTCTAAAAATTTGTATGAATTAGATTCCAGTGGGAATTACTCTGTTGCACCACTATAGTTTAGTATTTCTATTTTAATACATTTGTTTACCACTTGTTTATGTATATGTAGGTAAAGTTACTTGAGCGTAAATGTACTTTATTGAGCAAAGTTTAAGAACAAAGTATATTTTATTTTATGATAAATGGCCTTTAACCTCATGGTCAAATACTAATATTATATTTGCTGAGACAAGATTTGAAAATGTATCAAGAGTTTTATTTTTCTGACATTTAAAGTTCTACATGATAAAAGTCAAACTTAAGTAATGGTGCTACTTCATGTTTTTTTAAGTATTTCTTATATAAGTCCAATAAAAATGGTACATTGATCTTTTGCCTTTCTCCACTCATATCCATTGTTGTTTCAAACAGTGATTGTATTGTACTGTAATGCATTTTGATGCCTCTAGTCACACAGGCTTGGAGGCAACAGAATTATCAGAGCGACCTAATTCTTATCTGTCTAATGCAACTTCAGCCTAGAGAGTCTCTAGATAAATACCTGCCTTGTATGACATTCTTCAAACAAAGGACGATTGGTAGGGAATCATAACTTATTCATCATTTTATTATATTAATTACAATTTGATCTTTTACTACACCGTTTCCGATCTTGAGTTTATATCATTTCAGAACATTATATTATATATATATATGTCTATTATATACTCACCTGTTGTTCCACATTAAAATGTCCCTCACTGGACTCATGGTGTAATGGTAGTAGCATAAACCGGTCCTAACTTACTCTAACTTAGCTGCCAAATTCAAACAACTGCATTTCAAACTAACTTCCTCTACGTCAGTACTGAGTAGAGCAAACAGGAGTTATTCACCTTCAAAACAATACCTTCCCCTTCCACATCATCTTTTCCTCCTTCTCCTTCTCCTGCCTGTAAAAAGTAAGCCCAGTGTCACATGGTCATGCTTGGAAAGAGTGACGCTGAGACACGTGCTCTGCTGTGAGATAGTAAATGTGGTGAGAGCGAGCCCTAATGATAGGTTTAAAATGGAAACATTCAAACACGGGCCCTCCACAGCCTGGCCCAATAAACCTTATTATTAGGAAGCACTGTTCACTGTCTTAGCCCCACGGAAAAGGGCTGACCTTCCTTTTTAGCAAAATGCACAACACATGGGCTCGCAGGCGCATGCAGGCTAGACTTCTTTGCATCTGTAGATGCGCTCAAGGAGGCTTTGTGCCATTCAGCGTGTGTTCTCAGTGGTTTGGTCCCTTCCAATGGCTGCAACGTGGTTGACCTTGCCAACCATCTTCTAGCTGAGTTTGTAGGAGAGTCACAAAATGAGCAGAGTTTAAGAACACACAGCGACATGTCTAGCGTTGATCTGCATCTGATGTATTCAATGGTTGTCCTTTATAAGATGCATGAACACACACACACACAGCCTGTAACATAGACAACTCTATTAGACAAATGTCATTTCAGAGCTCCCATATTTTATTCATGCTTTGTGGCCTTGCTTGGCACAATTGTGTTTTGATGTGGCTTCCTTACTGGAACGCAGACAAGTCATTAAAAGCAACACTTCCTAAATTGTGTCCAGAATAGCCCTAGTGGCTGAAACTAGCATTATAAAAACATTGTTGTTTTGGTTTGAAACTCGGAGATCTCATGATCCACCTGCACCTGCTGAACAAAGAGACTGGAAAAACATATATTATATACATATGTCCAGTCTCTTTGTGATGACCTCACCCTCACCTTTTATGTACTAAGCTTGCGTTCACGCTTCTCTACCCCTCCCCAAGTCCCTCTAAAGTGGGATGGAAAATGTAGGGGTTCTGCGAGGCGCGCTATAACGCACATCGAGGAGTAGGCTATATTTAAACCTTTAATAAACGTAACGCAGCTTGGCGAATGAAGGACGGATGTATGATTAAACACAGGTGTATTACTTCCCCTGCTCTGTATTTCTTCCCCAATGCAACTTATGTTTCTCAACCGCCCCCTCCGCCGCCACTCGGCAAGCGCTCCCGACACTTGTGGCGTACTACGACGACGAGCCTTTCTTCCATGGCTGAACAATTAAAGCCCGCTGACGTTAGACCGCCTGCGTGTGCCCTCCCCCTCCCCTCCCCCTGCCCCTCCATGCCCCTCCCGGTGGCGGGCCGGTGGGTTCTCCCCTACGCCAGCGAGAGAGCAGAGGGGAAACTAATTATGTTTCTTTAATCTTTACAGGCTTTACATAGATGAGCGTGCTTTAGGGCATTCCTCCCTCTCTTTACCCTCTCCCAGCTCTCTCTCCCTCCACCTCTCTCTCTCTCCCTCCCTCTCTCTCTCCCCACTGTCTCCTCCCCCACCTCTCTCTCTCCCCCTCATCGATCTCTCCTTTTCTTTGGTTGTGTGTGAAGTATACACGCTATACTGTGTAGGCTATGTCTTTGTGTGTGTGTGTGTGTGTGTGTGTGTGTTGGTGTTGTTGTCATGCTCTACGTATGGCTTTAGCGTGCATGTGTGCGTGCGTGGCCCGTCTATGCGGATAATGCATTTCCTCCATCCTTCACAGAGCACGTAGTGCATCACACTGTGTTTGACTCCACACACGGTCTTTATTATGTGTGTGTGTGTGCGTGTGTTTATTATGCCAGACGTCCTGCGTGGATCTGCAGAGAAGCCGAGAGTCGCCGCCAGCCCCGAGCGACCTCTGCCTGCTTCCACAGAAGCCCACGCACAGTCATGTTTCACACACACACACACACACGCACACACACACACGCACACACACGCACACACACGCACACACACTACATCACCTTAAAAAAATAACGTTAGACTTAATCAAACTTTTTTGGGTAAAACAAGTTGATGATTAGCATTGCATTTATCTCGCTGTATATGATCGTCACTAATCTTTCACGCTCTATTTCCTTCAACCACCAGTTCTTTGCTTCTTTGCATATCAATGGATGCTCTTGATGAGTGGATAGATCTTTCAAACGCCATCCAAAGAAATATCCTCTGCATGCCGAAGTGACGCATGGCCACAGGCGGTCTATGTTAATTATGTCATGACTATGTTTGCCCACCGTGTGGTTCAGCATTTAACAGCACAGCCTGAGTTGTAGCATTGTCAGCCTCAGATGACTGATATGTACAGTGTTCACAAAGTCATGCCAGAGTCTCTATATTGACATGTTAGGCCTACTTTTATAGGTTGATCTCATTTTGCAGGTATAATGTGTGTTTTGTGTGTTTTCTTGCAGAATTCACTGATAGAAAATTATTTGGTTAAAAGGTGACACTAGGAGAACTGCTACTACTACACAATCACCTTTTGCTAAACTCCTCAAAGCCCATCTTTTTAAAGCTGCCTATAACATTTAACCATTTGTTCCACTCTCACCTGACTCCCCATATAGAGTATACTACATATACTATATATATATAGTATATGTGTATGTGTATGTATGCCTGTGTTTGTGTGTATACATACAGATTGTATGCATCCTGTATGTATGTATATATCTTAATCAGTTGTTTATATATTTTTTATATTTGCCTATATTTGCCTATATTCATTGTAAGATGTCCTTGTGGTGTCCAAAAATAAAATGTATAATAATAATAATAATTATTATTATTATTTGTATTATTATTACAATAACTACAATGCTTATATTCGGTGACTTACAGTGATAAGTACAACTACTATTACAGAGCCAGGTTAGACATCATGCTCAAGGAAGTTTACAGGAATGCCAGCCAAGCTTGTTGGGAATCGAACAAATAGTTTTCAAAAACTAGCTGCCAATAAACGAACAACATTTCTCCTTAAAGGTGTACTCAGTCATTCTGGAGAACGCTTGTTGTTATGTGAACTCGATCACGACAACACATCTCCCTTCAGCACCATAGGGTGCTCTCTCAGAAGCGCCACAACCACACACACACACACACACACACACACACATTGTAAAAACATTGCCAAGGCTGGGATCCAGTTGTGTGGTGCGGTCTGCACCACTTTGTTTGTGTTGCAAACAAAGCCATACTGTGTAGGAATATGAATTATTCCAAAAAAGCATATGTTCTGGTTTGAGATGCTGGTTATCTAGAGTCTAGAGTGACTTGTAGGCCTAAATAGAAAAATGTCATAGACAAACTTTAGGAATAAATAAGACGTTACGCATACACATAAGTCACTTCATTATTCTCATTGAATTTAATTGGATCAGATCCAAAACATATATTTAAAATTAAATACGAGTATATCGCACCTGCATATTTTGAAATATATTCCTATACTCAGTCAAAAGTGTACCTAGGTAATTACTGGGTGGAGAAACTAGTTTAGTGCCACGTGATTGGCTAAGCATTCTGGGCAATTCAGTTGCAGTGTTATCATAAATAATCACTCGCAATTTAATGTAATAGATATCATGTTTAATTAATCAAATAATGACAAGGTCCACATTATAGAAGACTATGAATACCAAATAATAAAATAGTCTAGAATTTCGATGTAGTCAGATAAAATGCAACTGCAAGTACGGTAGACTATGGGAAATGGCATGTTTGCTACCCTGGCAATTTTCCAAGTTTTCAATGTTCAATTCAAGATTGAAGCGAAATTCCAAATAGGCCTGATCACCAAATGGTAAGTCGCTATCTCTATATTGCTTGGTGACGCCATGGAACTATATAAAAAACGGGTGACGCACACGTTTTCCTGTAGACTATATATTGAGAAATTGTGTCGCGTCCCGACGCTCTTGGGAGACAGTAGGCAAAACGATTCTAGACTGAGCAAAGCACTGTTAGTGTGAACTGTGAACTGCATGCAGTGTCTGAGAACTGTGTTTGCGTGGGATAATGATGCCGCCGCTGTCTGGCTTCTGTCTTTATGTAACACATTTGGATTTGCAAATGCTGTAAGCCTATAGTCCATATCTTCGTTTGTATCAATGAAGGCTCTTAATTCGCTGTTGTGCATGGGCTTATTGGTGCTGGATGTTTGTGTCAAATGTATATCTGTGTAGGAAGCAAGAGAGCAGCTCAGTGAAATCTGTCACACCCACAATCCACCGAGAATGAAGGATATTTCTCATAATTCTGTTGTCAGCATGGCTGAGAACACTTCGCATGACCAATGTTTGGCCACTGGAACAACAGCACAGGGGAAGGCAATACAAATTCTTCAGAGTTCAATGAAGCAGACATTTCAAAGACAAAGACCCCGCTACCCCCCCCCCCCCCCACCACCACCACCACCACCACCACCACCACCACACACACACACACAGAGACAGAACCAGGGCCCACAGTGCCTCATATTAGTGAGTAAATTGGTTTGTGCTGCTGAATGGGAACAATTGCATATCTTGTGAGGAGGATGGTCTCTTTCATTTCCCAGAACAGACATCCTGAGGTGAAGAAGCATCACAGATTCAACACAGACCCCTCACAGGGTGACATGTTGTCACTCAAACACATGGCTTCACAGGCTGGAATGAATAGAAAAGGACGTCCACGACAACACCTACGCTGCAATAGGCCGTACTACCGCTATGATGTGCTCCCTGCAATGAATGGGTTTTAGAAGCGCCACTGCGGCAGCCCTGCTGGATTCCAGTCCAGGGATGTTAAAGTCGTTGTGTGCATCATGGACCGGGGCAGAGCAGTCTGTGTTTTTAGACACAACGGCCGTACTTGCAAGCATGCTGTGCTCTATGACAAGCTGTTTTGACATTTATTCTCCAAGACTTTCTAGTATGTACTTATTAGATACTACTATTCTTTAATTTAATAGATACTAGTATCTATTAAATTAGTTACTAGTATCTATTATAATAGTTACTAGTATCTATTATATGAGTTACTAGTAACTATTCCAATAGTTACTATTCCAATAGTTACTAGTAACTAATATAATAGATAATAGTATCTATTATAATAGATACTAGTATCTATTCCATTAGTTACTAGTATCTATTATAATAGTGACTACAATCTATTCTAGTTGTTACTAGTATCTGTTCCAATAGATACTAGTAACAAATTGCAAATTTTTACAATTACTAGTATCAAAAAGTCTAGTATCAAAAAGTCTTGGAGAATAAATGTCAAAATGGCTTGCTATAGTAATCTATGTTTTGATATCTTTTATCAGATAGATGAAGTTCCTGACAATGGCATTATTATCAGATGATTCAATCTGTGCAGGATATCGGTCTGTTTTGCTCTTCTGTGAGAGAGCCTTGTAGGAGTGCGGAATTAGTTGCTGGAGTGCGACTGTTTTGGAGAAAAGTACTCATAATAACGGGTGGGAAGCAGTTCAAAACAAAGGAATCCTAATGAAAGATAAATGTTCTCCCAGATGCATTTTTCATCTGCAGTTTCTTTTGTCTGTTTTCGCCCAGGGATTTTTAAGTAGAAAGTGCAATTAAGTGGGCGTCATAATTCTTCAGATCAGTAATTATCTTTGTCTTTCCTGGGAGGTGTGTGTAAGAGGGGAGATGTTTCTGTTCTTATTGCTTCAGGCTCTCTCCCTCTCTCTCCCTCTCTCTCTCGCTCTCTCTCTCTCTCTCTCTCTCTCTTTTATTTTCTGACTGCCAAGGTTTTTCTACTGCACAATATTGTATCAAAGTGAGAAGAGACAGACTATTCTCACACGTGGAACTAGCAAACTGTTGAAAGACTAATCTTGTTGAGGGAGTGCTGCTTCTCAGTAAACTAATTTTATCACCCCTGATACCTCTTCATATCTATGGGATTTTCTGTAATATTTCACTAAATTATGTAAATTCAATCAAGTCTAGTGTGATAAAGTATGCAGGGTATGTGTAATTACTTAGTGATATGATCTCCTCACAGTGAAAGCATCCTTACTACATTTCAGCTGAGATATTTATCAATGAAGAGAGTGCATGGTGTGTTTTAACCTTTTATCATACATGTACAGTTGCAATGTTCTGCCATGTAGCCTACAGTATATATTAAAAGGAGGCTTCTCTTTCTTTAAAGGTGAATATAACAAGCTGGAGAATATTGGTTGGTATCTGGACTACCATAGCTGTCTGAAATAGTTGACGAATTGCACTTTCAGAATGCAATTTCAGTGTTTTCAGAAACTTTAATTGTTGTGAAATTTCTATAACTTAATTAATTTTGCGTCAATAAACATTTCTGTTCTGTATAAGTTCTGACAACACATATTCTAAAGTTGATCATCTCAAAGTCCTTCTTTGGTCAGACAATTTAATTAGTAAGTATTTGTCACATCCAGAGGTGGTAATGAGGACCCAAGTGCAGCAATATTGTTATGATGGTTTATTGAAGACCTGGTTTGCAGAACAGAACTCAAGACAGACACAACTAGACAAGCAAATATAGACAAATGACCCAGGACAGGGCAGATGGAAAACAGAGTATTTATTAACACATGCAGGGATGAGGCAGCAGGCGAGACAGCGAGGACATCCACAGGTTGGGAGGGGAAGTGCAGGCAGAGACACGGACAGCCAGGAGACAGTCATGCTAATTAAGACATGATAGAGCAAACATCACAGGCTTGCATTATGAGTCAACACAAAAGTAGACAGTCACTCACACTGACAGTAGAAGAACAGATGGAATGGAACAAATTACATAACAATAGACTCCTGTTACGATTTCACAATGTAATAGACAATTCTATTGTCGTTAAGAAAAGCTTCAGTTAGATGTATGAAAAGTCAATTGAGGCTATAAACAAACTTGTTTCATTTCTATTCCATTGGTTTCACAATACAATGACCAAAGGATTATTTCATCGAGAACATTGGCGTCAGGAAGTTATAGAGTTATAGAGTTCAGCATTGCGGTGGACAATCAATTTTCTTCTGGAAGAATTGGCCTGTAATGATTCAGGGAAAGCTGAATGCTGATTAGCTGCTAAGATGCTAATGGATACTGTGTGTGTGTGTGTGTGTGTGTGTGTCTAGCTCTTGCTCACACACCAGTTAGAAGAATGACATCAATCATTATATATCAAATATCAATTACTACAACTTTGTTATAGTGTATACATAACATTTCTGAGAAATACAATGTGATATTCATATAGCCTGTTTAGTGAAGCTGCAATAGTAAATGTCTACTGAATTATCAAACAGAAGAAGGGATTGTAATAGACTGCAGAATAAACTGTAGAAGGAAATAATTTTAAAGAACACGTTTTACCAATCCAAGTGTTTTAGTCATAACTTTGTTGCTTGCCTGAATTGTATATAGATATGTAATTGGCTACTGTCCTAAAACATTGATAATATTATGTTCACACTGAATCAATTCAGCGCATCATGAGCAGATTACATAGACAGTGACTTGTCTCTTTGTCCACCCTGCACTATCGCATAGTACAGCTTCAGCCCCTTCACGCCGGCTACCACATGTATATTTCAGACCTGTGGGAAGCACTGAATATGTATTCAAACCTACACGGCACAGTGTTTTTTGTTAGTGTCATTTATTAACCATTTATAGACAAAGCTCTTGATTGCGTCTGTAAAAGAAAGACGATAACAATAGCTGGATGACATTTTAACCCAGCAGCACTGGTTAACTTTGGCTAATAGCTTACAACCCCCCCCCCCCACCTCCCACCCATACCACCCTTATAATATCCTTTTTTATATAGCATCCCCCCTTAACTCCTAAGCATACTGTAATACAACATATTCTTATGCTGATTATGTGTGCGTGCGTGCACTGATGTGTTGTGAATCCCCCCCCCCCCCCCAAAAGTAAAAAATAAAGCTGCATGGTCCCATTCAGATACCCCGCTGTGAACAGCAGGGGGTCCCTCACTCATTCATGACCTGAGTGGGAAGGCTTAGCTGCACATTGTGTGTGTGTGTGTGTGTGAGGATTGTTGGAGGGTGCTGGTGTGTCCATCTATGTGTGTGTGTGTGTGTGTGCGTGCGTGAGGATTGTTGGAGGGTGCTGGTGTGTCCATCTATGTGTGTGTGTGCGTGCGTGAGGATTGTTGGAGGGTGCTGGTGTGTCCATCTATGTGTGTGTGTGTGTGTGTGCGTGCGTGAGGATTGTTGGAG
>JAODUH010078793.1:0-15553 GCA_027564835.1 Typhlichthys subterraneus
GCTTTGCCTTCCGGCTTAGCTCTCTTTTCGTCACAACGGTGCGGTAAAGCGATTGCAATACCGCTCCCGCTGCTCCGGTTCTCCGACAATCTCTCGCTCCATAGTTCCCTCACTCGCGAACAAGACCCCGAGGTACTTAAACTCCTTCATTTGGGGTAAGGACTCAGGGATTAGTCGGTCAAAACTCAAATCAATAGTGGCGTTTCAGAAGACCCTAGAGCCAGTAGGCGAGAACTCCTGGGCTTGAACCCACAACCTCCCTTCAAACCCCCCGCCATACCTGACACCCCCACATCGGCCAGCACGGCCTTCTTGCGGTCCTTGACACTGCTGATCTGGGGGAAGTAGACGTCCAGGGCCAGGAAGGCCATACAGCACAGGAAGGCCATGGTGCCCATGGCGACGCCGTAGTTGCAGGCGTTCTGGTTGCGGTTGAAGATGCAGTACTCCTCCACCTCGCTGGGCCGGTTGACGTAGCCCTCGTTGGCGATGCAGCCGAAGATCACCATGGAGAAGAGCTGCGGGGGGGTGGGGAAAGGGGCGCGGAGGAGAGCGAGGGCGTTTAATTTACAAACGGTATGTCCCTGAGGATACCCTAATTAACGGAGAGTTTGGTTTGTGAGCGCTTGTGTGTGTTTTGCGTGTCATTTTAGTAGGGCAGTGATGAGAGAAAATAGGTCTCCGTATTCAGACAGCACGGTCTTTGCTAAGCCTCTGCTGAAAGTAGTAGCAAGGACTAGAGCGTATGCACAACATTGTTACGATAAAGTACCAAGTCATGTTGATGTGCCGTCAGGTGAAAGCTTTAAACATAAATGTATAGAGCGTCAAGTCAAGTGAAAGCCTTATGACTCATTTTGCTCTCGAGGCTACAATTGTGAGATTACAGTGTCCCTTATAGGTCAATAAGTGTCACAACATAGCTGTGTTTGACATTGGTTTAACGTGTGCGAGAGGGTGTATGTAATGCATATGCCATTATTCAAAGGCATTACTCGTTGCTTGCTAGCTGTTCTATACATCTGTGTGTTTTCTGGAGCGTGGAATAAGGAGAGAGAGCAAGCGAGAGATGGATGAAGACAAGAAACCGTGAAACAACTCAGGGTGACAGAGAGAGAGAGAGAGAGAGAGAGAGAGACAACCTGGCGAGAAGCAGAGTTGTCTTCATAATAAAGACGCATGCGGGCACACACACATGCGCCTACACACACACACACACACACGCACACACGCACCTACACACACACACACACCACCTCGTGGCTCTGGTGAATGCCTGCACCAAGAGCAGGAACACCAATAGGTCTCCGCTGTCACGTAACCAGGCAACAGCCAAGACGTTTCATCACCCACAGATGCTGGTAACCCAGATTCACTATCGGCAGCAACAATTAATATAAACACAGGTCCGTTTTGTCAGTTGAACATGTCACACCATTTCACACCATGTAATATATATTTAAAAAATAGAAAAAAAAACTTAAAGCTGTAGTTGGTCATTTTTAAACTTAAAGGTACATTGTGTCCGCCCCCATATTTATTTTTCAATTGATGTTTGACTTTATATAAAATGTCGTAACTTGATTGGCTGGGACAGAAGAGGTATCACAATCCAGATATTATGTCACATCTGGGCCAAATATGACTGGCTTGTTAATTAAATACCATGCCTAGAAATGATTGTGGGAATGTTAATCAGGTTTCAAAATTAATCTACTATAAATTGACCTTTTTACTAAACGTAAAACGTAAAACGTAAAACTGCTAATAATATCTCTGGCTTTTATTTACTCAACCATTACATTTAACAGGCCTTTATTGGAGACAGGCGTCTATAGGGACAGGCCTTTAATAACTTTCACACAAAACCCTTATATTGGAAATATAAGGGAAAATATTGGAATTATGATCCAATTGATTGTTTAAACCAGTATTAATAATAGTTGAATGTGGTGTAAAATTCAATTGGAATATGTTCAGAATAGGTTGTCTTTAAATCTTTATTTACTCTACAGACTGCTTGCATAGTTGCATCTGCCCAAAAGTGACTGTCCAATAAAAAGTTATTACCATATGAAAAGTGCATTTTATAGTCGAGTTATAGTGTTTTGATCGGTGGAGCCGTCATTACAGACTAAAGAACGACATATAATGGAGGAATGGACACGCAGGTTATTCTGTCCGTTTCAAACTGCAAAGGTAGGGAGCAAGTCTAAGTTTACTGTTTCGCTATTCTCACCACAAGTCTCCCTTTATTTCCACCACTCTCCACACACTACTATAAAGACCAAGCTTAAAAAATATATACGCAATCTGTGCATGATCTATGGATATTAAATTGGTCCTAGCTCAAGCAAATGACCCAGAGGATTTGTAACGTTTTGTAAGGCACACGTTGCTGTATGTGACTGTATGTGTATGTGACGCACCTGTGTTTGTGTTGGAGCAGAGCTGTGGCTTGTTTTGTTGAGTTATCTGTCTCGTTTCTGCTTTCTTCTACTGTATGTCTGCACTCATCCTAACCCAGCGCCATGACAGGTTTTATTAGACTACATTCAAAGAATTTATTGGGGATATTTATATAAAACTAACCCGGCTTCTATTTGGGACCGGCTTTTATTGGTCAAAACACAAAGCTACCCCCGGCCAAAAAAGACACCTGCGTCTATTTGGGACCGGTGTTTATTTGCAGTTTTACGGTATTTACATCTTAAAAGTAGGTTCTTTCCAGACAAAATCAGAGACAAAACATGAATTCAACTCAGATATTAAGATATTATGCATGTAAACACATTGCCCAAAAGTGTGTTTTTAATGAGCACTTTGTATGTATGTATGTGTGTGCGTGTGTGTATATGTATGTATGCATGTATGCATGTATGTGTGTGTGTGTATGCGTGTGTGTGTGTGTATGTGTGCCTGTGTGTGTGCGTGTGTATTTATGTGCGTTTGTGTGTGTGTGTATGTATGTGTGTGTGTGTGTATATGTATGTATGTGTGTGTGTGTATGTATGTGTGTGTGCGTGTGCATTTGTGTGTGTGTGTATGTGCGTGTGCGTTTGTGTGTGTGTATGTGTGTGTGTCAGTACCCTCCATGAGGGAGAAAGATGAGGAGCGAGTAAAGGGGAGGGCATGGAGGAGAACAGAGGAGGTGCTATTTATAGATGGGCTGCATCATCTCTCTCTTTATCCATCTCCTTCTCTCTCTTCCCATTTTTGTTCTCCCTCTCTTCTTATTGGACACACTTCTGCCCTAAGGCCGTCAGAACACACACACACACACACACACACACACACATACGCACACACACACACTCTTTTGCCCCACATAATGAGTTTCTTTTGACATAAAACAATCCTCTCTCTCTCTCTCTCTCCCTCTCTCTCTCACACACAGACCCACACACACATCTGCAGCACAGGCACAAAACAAAAGACACGTCATGTCTTGTGATACCTTCAAAAGAAAGCTTATTTCTATTCTCGCTTATTGTTTAACCCCACCACTTCTGCTTTGCTTCTAACAATGTCTAGCCAGGTGTTTCCTACAGAAATACCCTGGTAGTATAACTTCATCTTTCTTATTTCCATTACATAAGTACATTTAGCTTACCTTCTCTGTGCGTGTTGAGAGAATGATCTTCTTCTACACAGCCCTGATGCCGTCAGCAGAAACATAAACAAAATGGCGAACACCGCTCACAACAACAAAGCCATAACACTACGCTTTTGCTTCAGAACGCGTTCTGGCCCCGGACTGTCATGCGTTGTTCGATGTACTGGGAGTGCTCTCTGTTCCAGAGCCATGGAAAAGAGAGAGTTGTGCCAACGGAAGGTCACATGGTTCATGGAGAGGCAAAACCAGTTTTTATAGGGTACTTTTGGACCACGATCCGCCATTGCTGTGAAAAAACGGTTCATGAACGGAGATTATGCGACTTTCTCTTTACATGGCTCTGCTGTGTTCCTGCTCTGTATTTGATTAAAGTCGTGTTCGTTATTTTAAGACTTCTCTACTTGCTGTGCAGTTGGTGTGTAAGTCTTCATGTCGTCAGTGAGATACTCCCGTCTAACACCCCCTTGAGAATGTGCTGTTTTGATTCTGACTTCCTAGCAAACAAGCTCTCTTTAACTCTCTGGTACAACACGCACACGCACACACACACACACACACGTACGCACACGCACACACACACACACACACACACGCTGGGTAATACTGTAATTATATTTGCCGTCACATTGCAAAGCTCTAACTGAATTACCGAGTTGTTCCTCTGGCATGCAGCAGTAGCCCTGATGCCCCTGGTGGCTGCAACAGGAACTGCATGCCTTTAAACATACGGCCACGTTGTGACTGTTCCTGCACATTCCTCTGTGCCACTGCCACACCCTTCAGGGTCATATGACACCAGAAAGGTCAGAGTGCGAGGTGAGATAGGAGCTGGTTGGCTGGGATTAATGTCACTCTGGTATGAGGGTGGTCTTAGCCTCTCCCGTCCATCAGCACTACATCACCTAGGCAACTCTGGGCTGAACGTCTGATATGTGTGTCTATATTACAGTAGTGGTCATGCTAGTGTGTCTGTGTGTGTGTGTGTGTGTGTGCATGCGTGAATATATGTGTGTGTTTGTGTGCATGCGTGTGTGTATAAATATGCACCGTATGTGTACTGTGTGTGTGTGTGTGCGCGTGCGTGTGTGTGTGAATATACGTGTGTGTGCTGTACATCGACAGATCA
Organism: Typhlichthys subterraneus; assembly: GCA_027564835.1. Taxonomy (NCBI): domain Eukaryota; kingdom Metazoa; phylum Chordata; class Actinopteri; order Percopsiformes; family Amblyopsidae; genus Typhlichthys; species Typhlichthys subterraneus. The sequence goes on from JAODUH010078793.1 coordinate 4,743, forward strand.
CAAGGTGGTCATTAAATCAGGCGTTGTAGAGGACGCCACGTGGGGTCCTGATCTTGTGACCATAAACAGTAGTAACACCCAAGGACGCGTGTGTGTGTGTGCGTGCGTGTGTGTGCGCGTGTGTGTGCGCGTGTGTGTGCGCGTGCGTGCGTGCGTGCGTGTGTTTGTGCGTGCGTGTGTGCGTGCGCGCGTGTGTGTGTGCGTGTGTGTGTGTGTAAATGTACTGTATGGAGATTTATTTATCTCTTTCTGTTTGTCTTTCTCAATCACACCCTTGTTTGGTGATACTCTCTGTCTGTGTTCAGGTTGCTGTCACATTACATTTGGAAGACATTTAAGAAGAGAAGTACAAAGCAGATGATCATGATTATCTGATTGGTTGTTCTGTTTGGTCTCGGGTGAGTCGATCTAGTTCAATTCCTAACATCCATCTGAAAGTATTCATTTGAATGATAAGCATATCTCTGGTTATGAAGGAGATTTGCGTGGAGGAAACATTTACAGCATTTTTTTGCAAGCGGCAACCTCCAGTGCTGAGAAAGCGCAGTTCTGCCTAAAATCTGCAGTTCCTCGATTGGCCACTTAAAACTGGCTCCAAAAGAGAGTCTATCCCCATAGATGTTAAAATATCCAACTTTACAGCATACTGTAGCTATAGCTGGTTTTACCAATTTGTGACACCTGGTGGGTGATGTTTTGTAGACTGTGTCAATAAAAGGTAAAGTCAGCTATTTGTAAGGTAATACACATTTAGTAAAATTCAGGCAATATCTCCTCGGATTTTGCTATCTTATTGTTCTCTGTGCGTGCTGAAAAACAAATCCACACTACACACTACACACTACACACATAAAGAAAACCGGAGTACTACGCTTTGCTTCACAATATCCCTCTGCCGTGGAGGGATATTGTTTTGATTTGAGCTCAAATTTAGCAAGCAATGTATCCCGTTATAATGTATAGCATCAGATTATATTAGGTGGAATCAGACAGTACCAAGATGGAGGCAAACAAAACCTTGCACACTTGACCTTAAAACCTGTTCTGGAGAAAAACTATGTTTTTTTCTCCACACACACACTACTGTAATATTATATATGTTAATATAATATCAGTGCATGCATATGAGGCAGGTCAGCTGTCAGTAACAGTATACACACATTTTAATGTGTATCAGTTGAGGATGCTTTGTCCTCAAATCAACTGGACTTTTGTTGCTGAATTTCTGTGGTCTTGCATGTAAAGCCATCTACATTAGCAGACTGAAAAGACTCATGCCACTTGCGTTATTATGAACTGTAATCCTAACTCCTCCTCAATCTGTGATCCTGTAAATCCTTATATGAAAGTTGTTTTAAAGGTAAATTACGTGATCCTTGAGGAAGATTATTAATAACTTTAACTCCAAACATAAACACCTCTCCTTTCAATGCTATAGGGTTCTCTCTCAGAAGCTCCGCCCACACATTGGACAGGCATTGCCAAGACTAGGATGGTGCTGTGTGCTGCGGTCTGCACCACTTTGTTGGTGTTCCCGTTCATAGAGCCAGGGCTGTGTAGACACACCAGATTATTACTCAGAGCTCACAGAATGGACAGCTACAGTAGGAAACCGTGAGATATTTGGACAAAAAGTGTATTATAATCGCATACCCCACCAGTAACTGTTGTCACGGCGATATTGTCACATTATTGTCTGGATACTGAAAGGTGTTACATCGCCATAGCAGCCCATTACTGTTGGTAATACCGTAGTATTGATTGCTGTTATTGGCAGCTCGTGTTTGTTTCGCGTGTGTGTGTGTGTGTGTGAGTGTGACTGTACATGTTTGTGTGTGTGCGTGTGCGTGCGTGTGTGTGTGCGTGCGTGTAGCTGCTGTCTGGTGATTGCAGCAGTGCGTTGGTCTGCAGTAGGGAGATTTGATTGTCTCTGTCGCCATGGTAGCAGCTGCTCAAATCAGGGATGTGCTATCCTGCTGTTTGTGTGTGTGTGTGTGTGTGTGTGTGTGTCTATTTGTGTGTCTATGTGTGTGTGTGTGTGTGTGTGTATCTACAGTATGTGTGTGTATATGTGCATGTCTGTCAGATGTGACAATGGTGCTAACCGAGGGTACGGAGACATTCTGGTGCACATTTTGGTCTAAACGGAGGGCAGAAGTCAGATTACATTGATGTCATATTTCTGTTTACATTTTTTATTTTTGTTTTCACTCTTCACACTTTGTTGGTACTTGGGCTTCTAGCAATAATTCCTTGGAAATGCATGCTACAGTATATGATAGATGTATAGCTAAGTTAGCCAATATTGTTATCCTATAGAATCTAGTTGTCTGCTGTATGACGTGTTCTTCTGTTGATTGTTAAGTCGCTTCGGATAAAACTGTCTGCTTGTCTGTCTGCCTGTCTGTCTGCCTGTCTGTCTGCTTGTCTGTCTGCCTGTCTGTCTGCCTCCGCTAAAAGCTGTAAATGTTTAGGACGTTCAGGCCGCGTTCAGACGTAACTTCTTTTTGGAAGCTGTTGGCCTCTTGTTTACATTATAACCCATATGGAGCGGACCGTGTTTTTAAAAGCGCCATGAGCGGTCAAAATAAACGTTGCCATAGGTGCTTTTTTCAGCAGCTCCGGGCTTCTCTTTCAGTTGAGAAAAGTTCAACTTCTCAGAAGAAAACGCCCTCCACGCATCATCGTCATCCGCTTTTTTGACAGTTGACCAATCACAAGTGTGCAGTGAGACCTGGCATTTCCCATAACGACCGTTTCAGCTCAAGTCCTCATCTGTCCTCATCAGACGACAAGGGAGATGGTGTCATCGATGGAAATGGAGGAGAAAGGTCAGCCGAGGTCAATCTGTGTTGCATTGGACTGTAATGCAACACATCTACAAAAGCATGACTATGGCTAGACGTAAGGGCCGTTAAGGCACGGCCCTGTGTAAACATGAACCTCTCACCCTGCAGTAGCTCTCTGCGTCTGTTTGAATTCAAACATGTAGGCGCTAATGAATGTATTGGCATTACAGCGGTGCTCCGTTGCTTGTGTGTGTGTGCGCGTGCCTGTTGCTGTGTCACAAGAAGGTGGCAGAATGTGCCTCTCTGTGTGTACAGTACACATGTACACGTGCACACGTGCACATAGTATTGTGCACACGCATGTGACCCACGGTATAGAAGTTTAAAAGATTGCTAGAACATTACGACCACACAACTAGACTGAAATTCATTGCAATATGCTTTTGGGGGGTTATTGAGGTAACCCCCCAAATAATGAGATAATATGAGAAACATTAGGTTTGTTGTTCTCAAAAATAAAAAGCGCATTTGTTTTGTGTTTTAGTAAAAAGGTTAAATAAATGTCAATTGAATTGAAACCTGTCACCCAATTTTTTATATATTTATTGTCTTTAAATGCATTTATCTTATGTTACGTTATTAAAAGTAATTCATGACGTTTTATCGTGACTCAGAAAGTTTAAAGAAACATTGCATTACAGATGCAGAGTGATAATGTAGAAAGACTGATGATATTTGAACTATGGGCTGTGCACGATATTTGCACGATAATTGAACTTGGCTATGCATGTGCATAACCAAGACAGGCATAATGTTGTGCGGTGCAGTCTGCACCACTTTGTAGACCATTTATAGACCCAGGATGTGTAGAAGGATATCTCTTACAGAATAGTAAGTAATTAGTGGCTGCAGTATAGATAATAACACACTTCAATGGGAAATAGCTGTAATACTGATCAAGTCTAGGTCAGTCAAGTGTCTAAAAGTTTGTTTACTATCAACAAACAAATTCCTGGTCTCTTCATGCGTTGCTACAGCCAATCATCTTCCTGCATGTTAAGTCACCGTGAATCAGCTCATGGCCTTTCACCCTTACCTCCCAGATTTACTGTAGCTATTGAAGCTCCAGTTTCTACTGCAAATGTGCAGCGCAATGATAGTTGCTTCGTCACGCAGCCTACAGTACGCGTCATTTATAATCGAAGTCTGCATTGTGTTAAGTTGAACCCTGGTCTAATATGGCCATCTGTAGAAAAACACGTTTAATACAAATGTATTCAAATAGGTTCAGTTCAATTTATATTTAGTTTAATTTTGCCTTTGTTAATTTACACATCTTCGTTTATATGTAAACACATCAGCCCCAGATCTATTCCAACTTTAGCTTTTCAAATCTTATTGGACATACCGTGGAGAGTGACATTAGGAAGGATTGGGAAATGACCGCAGGCCAGATTCAAGCTCAAGGCACTTAGGCCAGTATGGGGAGCTTTGGCATGCTCTACAGCTCCGCCCCAAATGCAACATGTTTAGTCATTCTAAGATGTAAAAGGAAGGGATGATTCATAGAAGCCTATATAATATATATGCCAGTGTAGTCATTCACATTTACAGCATTATCCAAAGTGACTTACATGTACTGTAGTAGCCTACAACTGTCAATACATGTAGCTGGGCAGGTCACACCCCAGCAATTGTAAGCAACCAATTTAATATTAGAAGAATTATATCACAATGTCATCATGAATACTACCATGTCAATATCATAAAATCAACAAAGTTGTTTATCGCCTAAATATTAAAATGCTAAACTTAATACATAAGTAAGGATTTTTATTTATTTTTTATGTAATCAGGTTACATTTACGGCATTGGTTACAGTTGAAAACCTTTGCTGCCATAGGTCCTGTAGACATGCACAGGGTTAAACATGGTTTTTATTGTTGTTGATCGATAGTCATTTCTCCACTAAAAACCAATCCCGCTTAAACAATATTAATATGATAATAAATAATCCCATGAAGTATAATACCGTTTGTTGGCAGCACTGGTTTCATTGTGTATTTTCACAAGCTAATGGAAACCAGCAAAGACATAACGATGGAGATAACACGGTAACCTCTTGGTAGAGTGCTAATATTCACTTTACTCTGAAAACCTATTTTTCAGAGGGCTAATCCTCTAGTTGTTCAAGTCCTAACCCAGCGTCTGACAGACACAGTCTGTTACTGTGGCATCTGTTGATAATCAGTCACTGGTTACCAGCGTAGCATGGATACTGCGGCCATGCAATGCTAAAGAGGAAGAGGGAAAGAAGAGAACATGAAATACTTCAGGTGCTCGTGTGCGTGTGTGTGTGCGTGCGTGCACGTGTGTGTGTGTGCACGTGCGTGTGTGTGTGTGCATGTGTGTGCGCGTGCGTGTGTGTGCACGTGCGTGCATGTGTGTAATGTAGTCATCATTTGTGTTTGAGGCTTAATCACAAGCACAGCTGAAACGATGGAGAAACACCTGGTGAAACAGGTCCTACCGGTGGTGATCCAATGGAAGATAGATACTGTAGATCCAGTGCTATTTATACAGTAGACTACCATCCACTGTTATTTTGATAAGTTTCACATTCATTCTCTAAATGTGTTTTACACTGTCAAAATATATCAAATGTCACCCTTCCCAAGTAAACATGTGACTGAAGCGTTGCAATATTTGTACCTGTGACTTAAAGGTATAATCCACTATTGAAAGCTAATACACTTTTTGATAAATTCAACAAATATCGCCCCACATTACTGTTCTCTCTGTGTGTGCTGAGAAAATAATCCGGTACTTCTACACAGTCATGGCACCGTAAATAGGAAGGCAAACACAGTGGTGAACACCGTTCACAACAACAATGCCCTCAGCTTTGCAATGCATTTCAATGTGGGGGCGGAGCCTCTGAGGGAGTTTGTTTTGATTTGAGTCAGTAAGTAAGTAAGTAAGCATTCTTGAGAATGATTAACCCTGTCTTTAATTAATAACTACTTTACAGTTAGGTCTCCTCAGAATGGAGCAGTTTCCCGACCAAGTCCAATTGTATACAATACATCATACAACCGGCATGTTTTATACGTGTTAATATGTATTTACGGTATATATTCATTAACGGTTTAATACTTGCACAACTTCACATACCGCAGACAGAGACAATATATTATATCCAAACAGGCATTTCTATGTTTACTTTCTATGTGCTAAACAGAATAGCCAAGACAAGGCCTGATTTGGTGAGCTTGACTGAACATTCTTTCCATACAGGAGCTCACAACATTCAGGCTCTGGAACTGGGACTCATGAGCTCTCACCACCCTTAAAGCACACAAAGACATGCCCTATATGTCCCAGAAGAAAACGTCTAGATGCAGTAGCCTTTCTAAAGTCTTTATATTTGAGAAATATACATTGATTAGTCATGCAGGCCTAAGTTATGGTAGGCGACTGTAGGTGTGATGTCCAACAGATACAGACACTGGGGTCTAAAACTGATTTGTGGAGTGCATCTTTAAGTAAATAGAAACAGGTGGAAACTTCCAACTTCTGTCTTGCCTCTCTGAATGCAGACCTGGGAATCAGTCGTAGAAGGCCCGTGTCACCTACTGTAGGCTATTTCGCACCGCTTGGACCAACACAACAGACACGAGAAAATACATTTGCATCATGTAAAATATAGCCTGTAATAAAGCACGACGGCCCGATGCTATTTCCTGCACGTAGCCTACACATAACAGAGAGGCAAAATAATGCACCGATCCTAACCGAATGCCCGTCCACGTTGGCGGGGCTCTAAAAGCTGAATAGCCTCAATAGGCAATAATGAAACGGCGTATAGCCATACACTCACCCACGACACTATGCGGAGAATGGTGTGCGGTTGCTGGAAGAACGTGACGGGGTCGAACGTCCCCCCGGCCTTCCCCGCACCGTATGCCTGCATCCCCTCCATCCCGCTCCCGTCTCCGTTACCCGGCGCGCCGTTACACTGCTTCAGCTAGGCGGAGGGTGTGGGACCTGCACGGACGGACGGACGGACAAGCGAGTCGGACGGACAATCTCCCGATGGTATCACCTGGCTGCCACTGCGTGCGTGCGTGCGTGCGTGTGTCCTTGGTGACGGCTAACCACCGTCTCCTGTTTAACCTTTGAATTACACCCAGAGTCCTATGTGTCTCACCGTGCGGGTAGCTTCGGTTGGCTATTTGCCCGTGTTTTGCTGGTGCGCTCTCTCTCTCTCTCTCTCTCTCTCTCTCTCTCTCTCTCTCTCTCTCTCTCTCTCTCTCCGAGGATGAGGAGTAGAGGGAGGGCGAGCGAAGGAAGGAGGCAGGGGAGGGGGGAGGGGAGGGGGGGTTGGTGGTGCTGTCTTCAAGCCTTGGAGCGCTCACACGGGAGAAAAGTGTTCGTGCGCGCAACCCGTAACAGGGTCACGCGGTTTTGTTTCTCACAAGACTTCAGGAGTCATGACCCGTGTCCAATTGACACGGGTCAGTGCGCTAAAAAATAAAAAGAATAAACAAACTGTTTAACTGTTTAATATCACAGGCTCAGAAAAGTTCCCCACATGCTCATTAGAAGAGATTAGTTGTTAAACCAAACAAAACTTAAAAATAATCAGATTCGTCATTATGATTATATAGGCTAATGAATATAACTAGAGCTTTGCAACTTTGATTTTTTTTAATAGGCCTACTTATTTATTCGTTGTCTTTAGAAGGACGGACATAATCTGAGTTTAGTCTCTTCAAATATAGATTTTTTTTATAAATAAAATTGCGTGCAGGCTAAATTCTTTAAAATATTTTTATTTAAATTATGTTATTTTCCATAATTTACAGTTATTTACCGCTTTATACGTTTTGTCAATCTACGCCCTCTTTCAGTAACACTGGAAATTACATCGTGTCTGTCAGCACTTTCGTCACCACAATCAGCCAATGGGACGTCGGCTGGTAGGCTACTACGCGCTCGCTGATTGGTGAAGGGAATGAGCGCCCGGGACGGTTGCTAGGAGACGCGTCTCCTCCATGTTGCCGTGGCGCCTGGAAGACAACGCTGAAGACAGTCGCCCTTACTAACAGGTCACCGTTTAATGCATTACCAGGTTATGAGATGGTGAAGCTAAGGGCGAGATGTCTACTCGTCGGTAGGTCCCTGTTTGTAACCTAATAAGACATGATTTGTAGTGTTTCGAGTTGATATTGCTACTGTACTTTAGCGAGCTGCGGTACCGTACGGTAACGTTTAGGAGAGCATTGTAGGCCTATTTCCAATACTACAGCACGGTAGGCTACTAGGCTATTACGGCACTAACTACCGTAGACTGACACTGCTGGTAGTGCCATATGTGTACACTAATGTAGTAAGACTACAGCAAAATCAGAATACATATCTTAAATAGCCTATAACTAAATCACAAAAAACACACACTATTTAATAGCTGAAGTAGTTTCAGATCCAATTCTGTATAAAGACGGTAATCACCACTATTCAGTTCTGCAGTATATGGTAAAAGTTTATTCTCAAGAAATAATGGAAGCTAATTGAAGAGGACTATTCGATCCGTTGTTGTACATCACTACCTGAATGTTTAGTTGAGTTTCCTTTTGATGTAGACAGCTTGCTCAAGGATGGATTCGGGTTATGTTTGACAATCAACTATTTTAACTATTTATTTAGTCGGTTTTATTTACTAATAACCCACCTTCTCATTGCACCAGTAACTACTCTAGCATTAGCCTATTAAGGTAATATGCACAGAAATAAATAAATGCTTCAGTGTTTTACTGCTAAGATATTTATTCAACATAACACTTAATCTACCTAAGACATTTTCATTTAGCTGGTTAGGCACGTCTCTGTCATTAGCATACTATTTGCATTGAGTCATAGTTAGCCTATATAATATACTGAACTGTTAATTATAATGTTTAAAGTACTTATGGACTGGTAGCTGGTTATACATGTTTCTGTTCAGGTGACGCTGCGGTGGGGAAGAGTACCTTGGCCCAGATGTTCATCAGTGATGGTTCTAACCTCCAGAAGAACTACAGCATGGTGAACAATAACTCTACAGTATAAGTCTACACTATATAATACCAGTAGTATACTATGTTATTGTAAACTCTGTGTGTCCAATAAGATATTACTTTTATTATTATTGTATAATATCCAACAAAACTGACAGATGTACAGAGAAGTCAATCAAGCAAGCTTGCATACCTGCAAAGTTCTGAGGAGATCAGATTGATAAATTATTAGCTGGGTTATACTTCCATTTAGCATACTGTATATTATGCTAGCATACTGGCAGCTGTGCATTTATGAATCATGTGATTCATGGAAAAAATAAACAAAGAGAATCTAGAGTCTCATAGTGGCTGGTGGATAATTCTGCCCTGTTACTGTATAAGATACAAATATTCTCCCCAAACCAGGAGCTATAAAAACACCTGCATAGTGAGCTAACGGTTCTGGATTCTACACACGAGGCTTCTAAAAAAGCAGTTTTTTTTTCTTTCCTTTCCATTAAGCTTAGCTCAGTTGTTAAATCCTCCTATAAGCCCTTGTTTATTCCCATAGCGACGTATAGGGGGGTCACTATGGAAACCACTGCAGTGCACTTCGTGTCCAATCAATGGCAACGCACAGATAGTTCGTCTCCATTATTTATGCTAAGCTCCACCAGGCAGCTGGCTGTACGTGCCACTAACCTGTACCAGGTGATTTACAGCCCTCCGTTCTACTACCTGGAGTGTGTTACTGACTGAGAGGAGCGCTGGGAAGCTCACCCAGGGCGAATTTTCTCCCCACTAAGAACGCCGCAACCCAGCGGCCGCGTAAACACTCATGCACTCACACTCTCACAGCACGCACACAAACATTTAGATAAGACGCTTGTTTACCGCTGTGAGCCTTGCGGCGTTGCTTAGGGTACCGTGGATCCAAGCCTGTGTGTGTGTGCGCGTGTGTGTGTACATGCGATGCGCTTGCCATGTCAGCAGTGTAGGGGGACTGTGAGGTGAAGGGAACGTCGATAATTTATACAGCAGGAGTCTGGAAGGCCACCAACACAGGTCCCTAACAAGTACATGCACGCACACACACACACACAATGTACCTGTACAACGCAGCTGCAAAGGTCTGGGCTCACATCTTTGGGATTCTGTGTGCATCGGTTGGTGCTTTGGAAATGGGCTGCTAGCTAAAAGTGCTATAAACATTACAGAGGCCAAAGTGCCTTCATCGATCCTGGGCTGTATAGCATTCATTTCACAAAGCTCTGCATGTTTTCCCCATCTTGAGCACAAAAGTGAACATTTAATGAGTAACTAAACCCCAAAAGGTTCCTTTTCAAAGTGACAAACATGGCTGATGGGAGATTCAGAGGTTAAAGGCAGGGTTATTCATTATTGAGTACGCTTGCTAACTTGGAGTAAACATCTAGACAATATCCCGCTCCACACATCGCACTGTGAAGCAAAGCGTTGTACCATGGCTTTGTTGACGTGAGCAGTGTTCACCGCTTTGTTTATGTAGCTTATTTTCGGAGGCAGGGCTATGTAGACGCACAGAGAACGGGTAGCTAGCGACATGCGAGGAGATATTTGGTGACTTACAATTAGCTTACAATTATCTTACAATTAGCTTGCAATTACTGACTATACCGTTAATCCTCGACAAGACAGCCAGTGGTGGTGCCGCCCTCTGTCTGTCCAGCGACCTATCTTGAAGGTTAGCAGATGCTATTGTCCAGTCAGCTCACGCATCCTTTTGAAATGTCAGACCGCCTGTTAGCAATACTCTGACTTATTTGTTGCTAATAGGCACTCATTGACATTCTCCCCAGCTGCTTCCCGTGCATCCCAAGTCCTCATTAGGCCAGTCTGGGTGTGTGCGTGTACGCACACCAACACTGTGTGCGTTGCATGCGTGTGTGTTGCAGTGCATGTGTGTGTTGCGTGCGTGCGTGTGTGTGTGCGTTGCGTGTGT
>JAODUH010078803.1:0-39573 GCA_027564835.1 Typhlichthys subterraneus
CCTGTAGTGAACTATATGTCGCTGTATGTTGCTGAGAACGACCACTCTTTGCCGTCTGTTGCCAGGTACATATTATTTGTATTATTGTTATCACTTACTGTATTTCTTTATATATGAAAAGCACGTTCCGCTCAACGCAGTTTATGATGGAGGACAGCACACATGTGTCGCTGTATGTTGCTGAGAACGACCACTCTTTGCCGTCTGTTGCCAGGTTATACAATAAACTACGTGGAACAACAATGAATACTTGAAGTCCTTCATTGACAAAACACAACGCAGATTAAAGAAGGTTACGTGTGTGTGAGTGGGTGGGTTTGGGTGGGTGAGTGTTTTCACCATTCAAGGTTGTGGCAACAAACATAAGCACTATGACACATAGTTGGATCTATGTCATAGACATAGAGGACATAAAGACATACATATACATACACACACACACACACACACACACACACACACAGTGAAATTCTGCCCCTCGTGTTGTATGCTATGTTATGTTCACACTGCCAGTCCAAATCAAGATTTTTTTTTTTTTTTACATATCCAGAATCCAGAATTGCATCTATAATGATTTTTGTCTGTCTGAACAGAATATAAAACTGAACATGTGATTCAAATCATATTTATGCATATCAGTCTGAACTGTCTGGTGGCTCAAATCAGATTTGAGAGTGCTTCCATTCTCGCTGCACAGTGACTACAGCACGGAACAATGCAATGTACAGTGCATGTACATTGCCTCCTCCATCACACACAGTGAGACAAACGCACACTGAGGAGGCTGATAGCCTATATACACTGATGTTTTGCGCTCTAGTCATGGCAGGCATCAAAGTACTGTGAGAGTACTTACGAGTGACACAAAGGAAATCCACTTTGAGTTTGTCTGATGCCACAGAGGAGCATTACTACTTGACAGTGTGACTGTTTGGAGTGCAAGATAATGCAACTCCATTTCTGGACCTGCGTTGGAATGCCATGTAGCTACATACTGTATAGTGATGCCTACGGCATTACAACAGCAACCCATGCAGATCCTATAGGTTGGTGATGGTGGCAAATAGCAGTGTGGACAGTTGTCTCTTTAGATCTGATTTGAGAAACAATCTGATTTGCCTACCCTAAATATGTTGAGTTGTGTAGACTGATATGGATACTGTATCTGTTCAATGGGGTTGGTGTTTTTTAGACTGACAAATGGGTTTAATTGTTATAGTTTATAAATATTATTTAACATAAGTAAATTGTAAATATTAACCATGCTGTCTTCATGGCTTGTAATTAAATTAAAGTAAACATCATGAAGTACTTTTACTGTTATGGCTGTATTGATTAAAAAGCCCAATAATGAAGTGGGACCACTATACCTGCAAACGTTGGCTAAGTAACAAAAACACTGAAACCCACACAAGGGTTAAAAAGATTATTTCTTAATGTGACAATTGTGATAGCAACAGTTGATATATTTGTGACCTTAATAAGTTCATATGAGAAAAAATTTGTTTTAGCTCAATAGTGATTCAGAAACATATAGCTAAGATTTTATTTGTCAATAATATATTGGTTTGGTCTGAGAGGTAACCTGCCATATACTGTAATAGACCCAAAATAATCTTTGTCAATAAGCCCTGAGCATACTCTATATAATTTTTGTAAGTCACTGCATCCGAATAGTAGACCTATAGTTAATTTGAAACTATTGGTAAAAGCTTTAACCAATTGGCGTTGCTAGCAGGCTACTGTTCATATATTGCATAATCTAGCTACGCAACATTGGAAGTACATTTAAAACAAATGCTTCACTTCAACTTAATCACATTTAGCCATCATTTCTGGTCGTTGATTGTTCTGCCATTCAGTGGCTGAGCAAATCTACATGCTTAGCAGGGTTTTCCCAGAGAGAAATCGTTTGGCAGACCAGACTAGCGAGAGGGGGTTTAAAGGTATAGTCAGCTATTGCAAGCTAAATGAAAGGTAATATACTTTTTGTCCAATTCAACAAATATCTCCTTGCATTTTGCTATCTTACCTATCTTATCTGTCTGTGCGTGTTAAAAAATTATCTGATACTTCTACACAACCCTGGCTCCGTCAATAGTAACATAAACAAAGCGGTGAACACCGCTCGTATCAACAAAGACGATGCACTACACTTTGCATCACGATGCATTTCGACGTTTGAGGTGCTGCTGTGGAGGGCCGCGGAGTAATACTGTTTTGATTTGAGCTTGAAGTTAGCAAGAATGACTGACCCTGCCCTTAACATTGACATTAAGAGTCAATTGATACATACAGTACTTGCAAGTCAGCAGGTGCTATAGCAAGCATTGTCAACATTTTAAATGCAGATTTATATAAAACATTTTATTTGATCAACATGAACCCCAGCTCTGGTTTGTCTCATCTCAGTTAGGCCTTTAACGGGGAGTCTGTTGTGTAGGTTTAGCCTACCATACAGTAAGACACAACACCAATGCTAGCACCGCACACACGCCCCAATGGCCGGGAGATGGCAGCCAGCGGCAAGAGAGACGGAGGGGATGGGAAGCGGGAGTGACAAGATGGCGAGCAGCGCAGAGAGGGGTAATGTTGACGTTGATAGACGAGAAGTGGGATAAGGGGACGTTCTTGTTGGGGGACATGTTGGAAGCAACTCATTTGCTCTTGTTTGCTTCCGCTGAATCGCTTTCCCGCCCAACTATTCTGTCTCCCTGTGGCCTACAATCTCTTCTGCCTGATAGAGTGAAGAGGAGACAGCTGTGGCCCCAGATTCTAGCGGTGGCCCTCCTTGTCTCCCGCCACCTCTGCCCGCACATAAGCACCATCATAGCCTGCATTATTCCGCTACTTCATCTTGTTTGCCTGACCCAGTTTCATTTGCATCTTGTGTTGTGTTGTTCCATCAAACACTTTGATCTGTATAATAACCTCCTTTGACCCATACACGAGTGAAAATCTCAGCTGTTCATCCCTTATTTATGTCCATGTTTCCTTCACTGTCACAGCTTGAAACAGAAGCACTGGCCTAGCACATTCTCATGTAGCCAACAACAGATTATCTTCAAATATGTGTTTGTGTGTTTTATGTGTTTCCTGCTAAACTCTAGCCTATAGATTTCATTGTTTTCTAAATTATTTGTGTGTGAACACATACCTACACAGTGCAAATTCTTCTTTTTATTATTATTATTAGTAGTAGTAGAAATAGGAGTCGTTTATTATTATGATTATTTATTTATGTTGTAGGGTAGCCTAATTGTTAGCTCTCACAGTTTATATTGCGTTAATGGTGCATGCACGACGCTTCAAGCAAAAGAAGTGAATAGCCATAGCAAGCATAATGTGATCATGTACTGCCCACGTGTGGTAGAGCTGTTTAACTACTACCTAAAATTTTTGCTTTGGCTAAATTATATTGACCTGCATGTGAATAATTATTTAATTATAATTAATAATTTGGACATGTATTTCTATATGTTTTTTTAATCTTGTTTTATATTAACATGCTATTTCATTTGTTCCAAACTATTGCTGCAGGTCTTTCTCCCCTTTACAAAGGGGAGAAAGACCTGCATAAGTGATTCCAGCAGTGCCAGATTACAATGATTCTTATAACCAAGTGTAACACAACATATGGACTTAAGATCTACTTGTTACTGCCGCTCTGCCTGATGGCATCCCATGGACAAATTGTACCATTAGTGTTTTGTCCATGATCTGCTAATCTTCAACATTTGGTCCAGATGGTCCCAACTATGACAATATGAAAAGGTTACAAGTCAGGCCAAGAACCACAGCTCCCATCCACCCACAGCATAGTCTTGATCTTGTCACAGTTAGTCCCACAGTGTAAGACTAGCTCTATAACTATTATTTTGGTATGTAGTCATATGCAGGGATGGGCAGTATTTATGATACATGTATTTGAAATACATACAAGTTGTTGAAAATGTTTTTATATTTTGTATCAAAATATTAGCATATTGTAGTTTAATGATACTATAAAATACTTTCTGTGGGATGTTTACTATACCTCTTATTGGTAGCCTGATCTGGACACGCTCCATTAGGGAATGTTTGCAGTCGTTACCTCCTACAGGATCTTACTGTTAGTTTTGCTTCAACATGCTCTACCACCTTCAAACGCTTGACTTCAATGCATATCTTGTGTCATTATGTCATTGCATTTAGGCACCCCCATTGGTCGCTGATTGGTCCACCATTCAGGGTAGATGTGAACGCTTTATGTCATTACGGTTTCCATATTATAATCTCAGCAATAATTGATTAGAGTAATAGTCTGGTAGATATGGAAACACTGGATGTCTTGTACTCAGAGTGCACACAGAACAGACAACTGGTGGACTGTGAGGAGATATTCGCTGACTAAATGTGTATTCGCTTAAAATAATTTATGTTACCTTTATCTCAACATGTTCTCACTCCCAAATCGTTAAGTATAGACGCTTGGTCAGGACCCTTTGGCGTTTCATTACAGTGCACTGGGCACCCTTGGCGCTACTTTCTAACGTGCAGGGTTGTCCGATAGGTTTTCATGGAACTCCCTCCGCGTTTGAATAGACGACATGGGACCACACAATACGCATTACTATGAGAAAATTGATTATGATTACTATGAGAAAATTGATTATGATTACTATGATATGATTACTTGTTTTGGACAGTCACTTACGCATGTCACTTCGATGGACGACCCCCGACCCCTCCCCCTTCCTCCCCCCGCGTCTATTCAAACGCGAAGGGAGTTTCATGAACGTCTATCAGTCTACCCTGCACGTTAGAAAGTAGCGCCAAGGGTGCCCAGTGCACTGTAATGAAACGCCAAAGGGTCCTGACCAAGCGTCTATACTTAACGATTTGGGAGTGAGAATGTGTTGGAAGATATGACGCAAAGTATAAACCTATGCCATAAAAATAGAAACAAATGAGAATCCATTATGCAAGGAATATATTTTTATTATTTTTAGGATATACACCATTCTCTTCAGCAGAATGTCAGGATTATGAGAAAAAAAACCCTGAGCTTCTAGCATTTACTGTTCTGAATATATGATATGAAATATAGACTGATGCTAAATTATAGTGACTCTTGAAGGGTGTGGCCTGGCCAGCAATTGTAATGAGGTGGCACTGGCCACCCCTGGCCCCCACTTAGCACCACCCCTGAACCCCTTAAAGGTATGATCAGTCATTCTTGGTATCGCTCCGCGGTCCTCTGCAGCAGGCGGATCACACGTCGAAATGCATTGTGAAGCAAAGTGTAGTGCTCTGGCTTTGTTGTTGGCCACTTTTATTATGTTACAATTTACGGCTGTGTATAAGTATTACCTTATTTTTTCAACACACAGAGATAATGGTAGGCTAGCAAAATGCAAGGAGATATTTGGTGAAATTGACAAAAAGTGTATTAGCTTACATTTAACTTGCAATAGCTGACTTTACCTTTAAAAATGTTGACATGTTAACCTTTAAAACCTTTAAAATAGTAATCAACACGAAATGGTCCACACCTTTATTGTCATCAGTTTAACAGTGTAACTTAACACTGCACAGCTTACCCAATAAAGTCAAACTAGTACCACCCTTACCTGATCCATTAGGCAGAAGGCGGGAGGGGTTCAGGCTCATTATGGCTCAACTGGGGCACGATGTCATACCACAACTGGTAAGAAAACATGTCTGCGGCAGCTGTGGGGGCCATGCAGCTCCCTTAAACAGGCATAATTCATGCTGGGTATATGTGTTTGTGTCTGTGTTGTGTTGGGAGGGGGGCAACATGGTGCCCTGTCTGTCACGCCACAGGAGCAGTCCAATGTGGCCTACATTTTGTTTGTGGTGCCAGGGGGCCCCAAGTTGCCCCAGCGCGGGAAAAGACAAAGCCATCAGGTCCTGTTGAGGTTTTTACACTGCGTTGTCCAGAGGAGTTGCATTTAGTGGGACTATGGGAGGCCTCGAGATGAGGACCTTTGGTAACCCCAAACATGCGCTTGTGCTCTCAAGCATCTATTGCAAACTTAACATCCTTATCACTTCCTGTTGTTTGTAACCCAAGTGAGGTTGGTCATTAAAGCGCTCAATTGGCTTCCTGCCTGCCAGTATGCCTCGACTCAACTTTGATCTCTCTCACCATAAAGAACGCGTTGGTCAATATGTACTTTTTGGGACCAAAAACCTTCTGTTTAAAAGATTAGTTGATTACGCCCAGCCCAGCACATATTCATCAGCTGTGACCAACAAAACAAGCAAGCATGCATCCTGTACCAAAAACGCACTCATTAGGACTGGTTAGGGGTCAGTTAGCATTGGTGCTGTGAGCGCTGGGTTTTGAGTGTGATGTAGTTGCATGTGTATGTTCCTTCATTTAGAGATAATTCAGATCTATAACCTTTGCTCAGAATATC
Organism: Typhlichthys subterraneus; assembly: GCA_027564835.1. Lineage (NCBI taxonomy): Eukaryota > Metazoa > Chordata > Actinopteri > Percopsiformes > Amblyopsidae > Typhlichthys > Typhlichthys subterraneus. The sequence goes on from JAODUH010078803.1 coordinate 6,426, forward strand.
CGAATATGTTCATTGCTGTATTGCTAGTAGTACCCTGCTATGCTTAATAAAATGTAAGTGTAACTGCACCCCAGCTCCTAGACTGACTTCACCCACTGCTTAACATTAAAAAATGCTAAAACGTAGTTAAGGAGCTGACTGAGGGAAGGGGAGGGGCAAAGAAGGGGACGCCATTAAAACCAATTGATTTTGATGACGCCTGAGTAAAGTACTGTTCTGTTGGAAGTCAGCCCAAGTCCTAAGGCAATTTTTAATGAATATGACTTGTAGAGCCATTTTCAGCATGAAATCCAGATTTTTTTAAAATGTATTAAAGGCTGGTGTCAATAATAACACCAGCATTTATGTGTCACATCACAGTGCAGTCTAATTATTTAGTTTACACTTTTTTAGGGTGTCGTTACAGTACACTTTTTGAATTTTATGAATCTTACATTATATATGTGTTTGTAACAAAATCTGCTCATGCCTTTGAAGGCTTCAGGACAGCCTGCTACACTGTGTTTGCTTTGCCATAAAGCTTCATAAAGTTACCCTTTCATGGGTTATGTTGCACAGTCAACAGAACATTTGAACATTTGTGGTGTTGATGTGTTTTTCAGAAAGATAGAAGACAGATATAGAGGTTGAAAAGCAGCGCGTGACAGCGACATCTGGGATGTTTTCTTCTCTGTGTGCGCTTCCCTCGTCACGCTCCACCCCCTAGACCCCAAAGGGAGCGATGACTTCTGTTATTTCGCAGATGGATCTCTGCGTGCTCCTGCCTCTCCCACATGCTCAGTCACGTCACTCACGGTGACTGTCACACTGTATCTTAATGTACGTCCCGCTGTCACATTCTCTCCACGTAGCACAGGTTGTACAGTCTCATTTGACCTATATTGCACATGCTAGCTCATCACACGTGGTTTCTCCAAATTGTTGTTGGGATGCTTTTGTTCAACGTTCTTGCACAACATTGGGAAATATTGTTGGTTGAGGTTGGTTGCTGGTTGAAGATCTGTTTGAGGCCTAGCCACTACGGTATAGTCACTAAGGTAACACTGACCAGGACCGTTCAGTCAGCGATGAGGTTCTGAAGCTCGCAATATGGCCTTGTGAGAACGCGGGTGCATGTTTGTACATATGAATGGTCATTGTCGTGAGGCCTCACATCTCTACATCCTTCCAGACAAATCTACAGTATATAACTAATGCTAATTACATTCAGGTGAACCTGTGAACCAGGTGAACTGTTAAAATACATATAAATTATTCATATTATTGATTAATACACCAACAAAGCTTGTATTTTGTATTGTGCAAGATAACTGAATGTAAACATTTCATGTCTTTACTGCAGTGGTATTCCACCCTGGTCCTGGGGATCTACTGCCCTGTATGTTTTATGCCACATACGGTTGTTTTCAAATACATACAGTATCTTTTTCTACGTGGTTTGGCCATTCATACACATGCAAGCAAAGCTCCTTCCAGGGTGGAGATACAGTATCTGTAATTCAGTGTCCACATGTAGACAGGATAAAACAGAGTTTTTGGCGTGTAACAACATCTCCATTGTTAGAAATCAGAGTATGCACCGGTATATCCTTTGTTTACATAAGGTATTTTCTTCATAGGCTTGAAAGCATTCAATTGCGTTTTTATGTTGGTGGAGATTTTTTCTTAATCATTTGTGCTGTATAGAAAGGATTTAAAAAAAAAAAAAAGGCCAAACAGGCAAATCCCAGTATAAAAAATGTATCCTTACATTGTATGTGTGGACTAGTCATTAGATGTCTCCCTGCTGCAACACACCTGATTCAAATTAACGTGTCGTTAAAATGCTTCTGCACAGATTGATGACAGCCCATTCATCCACAGGCTACATGAGGCAAACCCTCTTTAGACATTATAAACATCTGCTTGTCATAAAGATGGGCAGTTATGCTGCTTTATCTGGCCAATTCACACGCTACAATTTGAGCCATTGTGTTGGGTAGTGTCCATACCCCTTGCACCTCCCGTGTTCATCATGGTGCAGCTTATGTCCTGGCAGGTGTCTGCCTAGTGGGCCATGTGTTCCCTCCATTAAAGCATAATAGACGATGCTTTGCTGTACTCATATAAGCCCAGAGATAGCGGGGTTCCCATGCCATTGCCTTATGAAAACGCCTTTAGTGTAAAAGGTTAAGGGCTGCCCTTACACCTGTTAGGGTTTTTTAAGAGAATTTCTGTGTGCGTGTGTATTTGTACGTGCACACGCCTGTGTGTGGATGTGGCTGTGTAACGCACGTCTACTTATAAAGTATGCCGATCGCAGTAGTGAATCACTTGTTGATGACATTTGGTTCAGGATATGCGTGTTTAAGCAACTGCTGGGCTCTTCTGTCTGTCTGTACGGTTACCCCAAGTATAAGCAAGACAAGTGTGCACCTGTTTTACACATGCAGACTTGCAGACAACAGGCATTCCTGCATTTATCATAAGGTGTCATTATAATGCATTGCATTTGGTGAATTCACACAATGGACAATACATTGCATTCAGTTTTACATCAGCTAACGTTTATGTTTACTAAGAAAAACTTTGCATTAACCAAGAACATTCAGTGGCATGTGAAAAAAGTTGATTATGCACCCTAAATAGCCCTCTGGGAAACATGTAACGTCTTGGCGGGTATCTTCATTTTCCAGTTGTAGGATTAGGATACTGTATGGTTCAGTGCTTTTATTCATATGCCACACACATTGCGATCCAGAGGGGCAGCTAGTCCTGCCTTGGTCTCCACAGCGGTCTCCACAGATGTTCTATTAAAGTGACTTGGACCTTAATAGACCCTGCCAACTCTCACTTATATATTCCTCACACTTAACAATCACAGATATTATCCACATTTATTCAGCTGTATTGCATCATATAGAGTACATCTGGGACTAGTTGTTTGTGGCACTCAAAGTCTGCTGATGAGGAGATGGAACCTGAGAGCGTGCGTGTTCCCGCGGGTCCATGACGCTCTCCATCTCCCCAGGTCCGCTGTGTCGACGAGAGCTAACCGCAGCAGATGCTATTGAGAGGAACATTTGTAAATATTTACCACTCTGAGGAGTCTATGCAACCAAAGGGGGGTTACGCAGTCCAAGAGGATGCCGTGTAAAAGGCAGAACGTTTGTTTTTTCACTCTCAGAGGTCTTGGTGAGAAGGCACAGCCGTTATTCTGTAGATTATAATTTGTTAAAGAAAGTCTTGGAGGAGGATGATGATATGAGGTGGCCATTAGCTTTGGTGTTGGAACACGCACTCTGGACTGTTGCCTGTAACCTCAAACGATGCATATATGGGAAGAAAAATACTTTCATATTGGCTTTTGTTATGCTGTAACATCCTCTGGTTCCCTGTTAAAGGCCTTGAGTGTTTCTGATTTACTGAAGAGTCGTCTACTGATGTGAACAACTAAGGTTGGCTTATGCGCCGCCTTGTGACAGGGTGAGAAAAGACCTTGGGGGAGTTGGAGGAGGAAAAACATTTTTAGTGACCACTCCCAAGAGGGTAAGGTATAAGCTTATAAAAAAAGAAAGAGAAGAAAAGTGAATAATGCTCTGACATTAGTTCTGAGCTGCTGCCGAGTGATGCGTCCCAGGAGAGAGAGGTCAACATGTGCCCGAGAACACAGAGCTCCTTCTTACTAATGAAGACAAAATTGACATCCAACAACAACCGCCGTCTGCCTGGATGCAAGCCATTACCACGGCTAATTGGTAATTACTGGATTAATCAGCAAGTGAGGCTCATTTCAAGGGGTCACTTTAAAGGCAAGTTTTTCAACTTGTACAAGTCCTTGTAGGAAAATGCTGTGCTATACAACCTAGGATTATTTACAGGTTACCGACTCTTACTGGTGTATCTTGTTTCTTTCTGGTCACACTTCCAATTAACTATCCCCTATGTTAAGGTAGGAATGTTTGCACTGCAGTATCCATGTGATTACATAGAGTCATTAACCATATAACCTGAGGGTGGAATTTCATATCAAATACACACAAATAAATACATACAGTACATGATAATACTGTACTGTATGAGATGAGCATCTACATGCCTCTGGAATGTTCTCAACATATCTTAAGTGTATACACTGTGTCTTAAGTGATTTTACATGTAAGCGCCAATGCACCGTAGCTGGCAGAATTCCATCGATTTGAAGCTCGAAAAGGGAATGCGTGCATTAATTATGCATAATATGAATGCTTATACAAGCATACAAGATCAGGAGCAGTAGTGATATTCCATGTTGCAATAACAGTTTGTCTTTGTTGGTACAGTGTGTCTCGTTAGCACCATTCCCACAGCTGGACGTGGGCTAACAAGATAGCTGACATTCACCCTCTAATTAGCTCCTCTGGTACCCTACATTCCCCTCACCAAGACCCAGCACTGGGTTTCGCTACAGAGGCCTTGCTTTGCTTTGCCATGCAGGGGGTGAGAGATATTGATTGTGCGTCTTTAATGAAATATTCCCTTTGTGCTTGAGAAGCCAGTTAGCGCTGTCTGGTTGTATCGGGCAGACCTATTCACTGCGAAATGATTTGACAGTAAGGCAAAGAAATATATTTGTGGTGTTTTAGCCTTGGAGTACTCAATCAGGATTCTTAGAGGGGTCCGTACACATGTAGTCTGCTACTGGCCTTGAGCTTCCCAAGCTGACAGGGTCAGTAGTTGGACAGTAGCAAAACTCATGGTAATACCAAAAAACAACAACGACAACAAGAACGTTTTTGTCTTTGCTCTTTGCTTTGTGTTTTGGACATACTTATCGGGTGGTCCTTAACTATGCCCTTGTTAGTGGGGCTTTGACAGGGAACTATGTGTCTATGCCTGACAGTGAGAGTGTGATGGAGGTATGGGGAAGTCCTACAGCATGGTCAGGCATGACATGAGGGGATAAAGGTCAGATGGAGAAAGGGTAATGCAGGGGTGAAAGGGCCAGAGAGTGTCAAAGAGTGGGTGCTGTGGGTACCAAGGGTGAGCCACCCTTTCAGGCGGGGTGTTGGATATCTCCACGCGACATGCCAGCGTTTATTTAGCACCGGGGCAACAAGTTGTAGGGAAACGTGATCCCCTTACAGCCGCCGAGCCACTCCGCCTTCAGACAGGATCGTGGTGCAGAGCTTCGTGGCGTCTCGCCGCATCCCTCTTCGTCCCCCCGCTCAGGCACTTCCACTAGAGAGCCGAGTCGCCACAGCTCGTGTTACGCCAGACGGAGGGTACTCTGTCAATGACAGCCTCAGGGCAGATGTAAAGCTTTGCTTCACGTTGTAAGGGTCCTCAGTTACTTTCCAAGTATGGCTGTTCGAAAATACTCTAAAGAAAAAGGTGCCGCGGGCAAACCAGTGTCTCTTTGCGATCTGGTTGAATTACATCAAACGCAATGAAATACCGTACATGGGGTAAATGCCCCTTACCAGCTAGTGAAACACGGTTATCTGCTGTACTGTCTGAACAGTTTGACAAGAATCTTATGACTTTATATTCTATTTCAGAATTGGTCACATCACTAGGATGCGGAAGCCCTCTTGGGGGACCTACATACATTGGTGAATTGTTTGGCTGTTCACATCAACAGTGGTATTAAAATATCTCATGGTGGTAAAAGCAGAGACACATTTATAACTCCATATATATTATTATATATATTGTAAACACACAAGGTGTTAGTAACTAATAGCTAGACCTGATTGGTTTTTGGTTGAAATTGTATCTCATTATCAAATCCTGACAAGGATTCTAAGAAGTTAAGATTTACTGTACTGTAACTATGGTGTTGTTTGGGACGGGAGTCAAACATATTTGCAGAGTTGAGGCTGGCCAAAGTTCTACATTTATGTTAAAGTTAAGCCAAACTATTTCGGCTTCATTTACCAACAACATCCAAGTAGGATTGCTGTTCTCATTCATCGCTGTACAGTATTTATCATTTTGGGGTTATCACTACCGTCAAGACCAAGGGCCAACAATGTCATTATGAATGGCTTTTAAAACGTTAAGCAGTGACGCAAAGGAGACTGAAGTGATTTGTTTTATTTTGACAAGTAAAGATTGTGTGTGATGTATTATTGTGCATCAAATGCACAAAATGACAATGTAAGCTCTGTTATTGCGCCGTAAGTTACAACAGACGTCTGAACAATCTTCTATGGGCAAGTCATCCCTAACCTCCCTCTTCCAAGACCTTCACTGGCTCCCCAGCATGGCCTGCATCTGACTCAAGACACTGGTGTTGGCCTGCAATTCAGTAAAGACAACTTCAGTTAAGAGAACATCCAAAAAATTGAAAAAGATTCCAATCCCAAACCAGAGCACTTTGAGCTGCAACCACGGCTGGTCGGCTTGCATGGGCGTTTTTACACACTTTTTCAGCACCCCTTTAAAAAATAAAAATGTAAATGCTTTTCTTTCTTTTTCTTTTTTTCTGAATTTTGTTTTAGCAAAGTAGCAGCCATTTATCGTTACATTTTGCGAACTTGCAGACAGGTGAATATTTCGGGGAGAATTTGAAAGCAATACAGAATTCTTGAGACCCTTATTGCATTATATTCCATTTTATTTTAAATCATCACCTCTTCCCAGAATGTATTATTTTGATTTACATACAAACATTTCCACCAGACTAGACATTTACCAGAATACAGGAAACTGACGTGTTTGATGCAAAAAATGTCCTGGGGGTAAATATATAGCTATATGTATAGCTGTAAATGTACAGATAAATTAGCCCTTATTACATGCTACTGTCATTATTCTAACAGAATGTTGTTTTTCATACGATTACCGTTGTATGACCTATTCAACAACTGGCACATGTCCTAATTAAATTTGCTTTGGATAAAATTGCCTGCTAAATGTTGTAAATGTGGGTAAACAGGGCACCTGGTGTTTTCACCCTACACAGTGATAGTCATCCTTCACTACTGTATGTACAAGACCACGAGTCAAACACAGCTCATAATGTTTATGTATTAATCATAATGTGACTGTAGTGGCTTTAAATCACAAAACCATCCCTCTTTAAAAGGTGAATGGTTATATATATACTTTGTTCTAATACAGAGTATATTCTGACTTTTGACCTTGTTTGACCACATTGACCAACTACTGACAAACTGTTTGAAAAACATATGGAGTCAATAAAGCAAAAGGATACAAATGAAAGTAACACTTCATCAGCAATATGTGCTATCAAGCACACACTCTGTCGATCTCCATCCTGTATTGATTCTATTTCCACCTGACAGTCAGTTAAAACACTTTGATATCAATAGTCTGCGGATGGAACAGTAATGCACTCCAAGTCTGAGTAAAATCAAGCCCAAATCATTGTCTCATGAAAAGCAGATGGCTCCCAAGTCCAGAAGAATTTCTAATATGAAAAACGATGTGACAATATCCTAGTACATCAGTCACATTAACATGTGAGTGATGTACTGTTACAATACATGACTAAGACCTGATATAGGATCTAGCTGAATAAAAGTACAGAATAAATAATTGACCAACAGGGAAGTAACTCTAACAAACTTAACCCCATGTGCGTATTTGGTCAGACATATTTACGTGTAGGCGTAGATTCTCCAGCTACCCATTGCATGATAAAAGTGCAAAGCCCTCAAAACAAAAGGCTGAAGAGATGGCATCTCGATGTTGATCTAAAAATTCTCACAACAATGATAAGGTCTAGTAATCAGATTTTGGTGTAGGCTGTCAGTCTACATCACAATGGTCTGGTGGGATCCACCAGCCAGACTGCATATAGCAATTAATCAATAAAGTGATATTAGACAGAGTGATATACTAATATCTCTAAACACCTTTCCCACATTATATTAATTATACATTGTAATACCATTATACATAGTTACTCTAAACAAACTCTAAATATACATGTGCTGTATATGGCATCACAATGGCATTAACCAATGCATATTTATACTAATTCATTTTAAAACAAAAAATTCCATGAATTCCATGAAAGCTATTGAGAGCTATAGTAAATAACGTGTAGACGCAGCCCACAAGCAATCAAGCAGATCTAAGTCAAATACCCCTATTCTCCACCACAGCACAACAAAGGGTTTCCCAGCAGCCACTTGGTATTCCGTGCGGAGACCCTGAGCAAAGATAGCTCGACCCATAGCTATATGGGAAGCCTCCCATGTTGTTGTCATACATTGTTTTATGAATGCCTGTTTTGAAGTGCAGAGATTAAGTCTTACTCAAGAAGGGGCAGGTAATCATGCCGAGCAATACTGGCATCAAATTAGTAATGCGATCAACACGGGTCTAATGTGTTTTATCACTGGGGATGTACTGAGGGCAGCACATACATGCAGGTAATTATCGAGACATGATGAGCGTAAACACTTTAATCACATGGGACCATAAGGGGAGTCTAGTTGGAGCGTTCACTCACATTTACATGTACTGTGGGCTTTCCAAATACCACCGACCAGAGATATTGACACTGCCCTGTTTGCTTTGACCGGAGTCTAGACATTCTCTAAACATGAGCATTTGACCACACAGCAAGGACCGTGCGGTACGCAGCAGTAGTCTATTATTAAGGTGCTCTAGGCTTTGGGATGAATGATGATCATATGACTGGATGTGTTTCTATACGTTAGATTCCTTGCTAATGCTAATGCTAATGCTAAATGCAGTTGACCATCACATGGTTTGGAATGTGATCATTGCACAGCCACTGTGATGTATAGATACTATTGCTTCCCTGACTTAATATAACATAGAAGGGGCACTGGTTTAATGGATAATATGTAGCCTTCATTCACATTAGTATTTTAAAAGAAAATGAGCAATTGTGAAACAATTCCTTTACATTGTAAGCTTCTGGCCTCTGGCAGCATAGAATAATTTAGCCAAATCAATTACATAATAATCTACATTATAATGAACCTCGGCAGCTTTTTCCTGCCGAGAATCATTTGGGGGTTGTGGAAATGACTGGTAAATTGGGACACCAGTCCATCACTGGGTCACATCACACAACTGGAAGTAGGAGTTAATTGGAAAGCATGTATCTTGAATTGCAGCAGTAATCAATGGTAATGTAATACATAAAGTGTTCTTTGTATAGTGTGTTAACCCCCCAAGACAATAATAACTCACACTCCCTGTTTTGCTTGGGTCTGCCCAAGCAAACTATCTAGGCCACACACACTGACATCATTCTGAATGGCCAATCATGAAAGAAATATCCCAAGCAATAAGCTGAGGTCTGTGTCGAAGAAACAAAGGCTTGCTAGGGGCCTCTGTTCTAAAAATCCCAAATAAATGCATCAGATGCATTGGGAGCTATGGTTGGAGCTGCAAACATTTAGCTTTAATTCTGGGTCAATGAAATATTTCTGGATACATATCATGTCATCTAATTTGTCACACAAATTGTGTTATTAAAAATGGCCACGCTGCAAGCTTTGAGAGCATGAACCGCCCTGCCATATATAGTTTTAACCAGCGTACGTCTCCGAACATTGCATGCAGAGCATTCATAAATATCCTAGCGTGCCTGGGCTTCAGTCTAGAGTTGTTTTGCCTTCAGAGCACGCCTGACCGATAAGAATAGAGAGAAGATCTTTCAGATAGCATTTCCCCCTCATGCTCCTAGTTTGGAGTTAAGCAACTTCAGCTGAGCTAAGTACTAGTGCAGTATGTTGGAAACAGTCAAGGGAGACCGGGATCATTTTGTGGACATCTCATTTTTAGCAACTTGACCATCTTGGTGAATTTACTCAAGGGATATGAAGGGGGGTCCATGAATCATTAAGATCCTATACTAACCTGTCTCTTTTGTGCAGATATCACAAACCAGTACAGTTTAAACGACACCCACATACACACATACAAACACACACACGCACACGCATGCACACACACACACACACACACACACACACACACACACGTGCACTTGTTAGACAAACGGCATATGACAAACAAAAACAGGATTTGTGTTAATTTCACATACTGTAGGTACGTAGATTTCATAGTTTGTCTAGGAAGCTATTAATCTGTCTATGATTGAAATATGCATTATTTATTTCACATAGGCTTACATATGTATTAGGATATCACAGGATGCTGGGTCATTTGCGCAGTTCAGTGACATTCAAAATTATATTCTTCAGTAGTAGACATATGCATTGCCCGTGTCTGTGTGTAATTGTGTGTGTGTGTGTGTGTGTGCGTGTGTGTGCGTGTGTGTGTGTGTGTGTGTGTGTTCATAAGCAACATGTATGTATGCCTGTTGTTGTTCAAGTGTTTGTATGTACAGTATGTGTGTGTGTGTGTGTGTGTGTGTGTGTGTGTGCGTAATATGTGTGAATGAGTGTGGCTGCATTAAGCAGACCCCTAAGCTTGACAAGCGCCCAGTGGAGTGTGTCTGCACAAGCAGAGGAAGTGCATGAGCAGGAATCAAGGCCTGTCACACTGCATTCAGCTAGTACCAGCTTACACTAAAAACAGCCCAGCTCTGCTCCACGTCTACAGGGTTAACAGCAAGCAATGCAGTCAAAGGTCAAGGAGTTTAAAAGGGTTACAGTCAGCACATCGTAATATGATAAACAAATGTGGCCACACTGTGTGTCAATTTAAAACAGAGAGCTGGTCATCGATCTTCATCAGTCCTGGAGATTTTTCAATGAGAGCAAGACTCATCTGAATGCTAAGTCAGGCCTCCACTATCTGCTGTTTTTCAACCAGGCTTTTCATCGTGACCTGCCAACTTCTTCATGGAAAAAAGAAAAGCTCCATTGAATCTCTTAATGGTGTCAAGAAAGGTTGGATCTCTGCTCCAACTCACACAAAGTTGCCTGTCCTCCACCTTTTATTTCACTGTTTAGAGACTCCAAATGCAAAGTTTCCATTTATAGATTCTGAACGGCCCCTGTGTTGATATTCATCCTTATTTCCTAATCAGGATTTTGTTGTTACGCCAGCAACTAGAATTTCTCTACATCTGTTTCTAATTTCTCAGGGAACTCAGAGGGAAAAATGCATCCATATCAGTAAAAATGGTGGAAGGGAAATAGAGATACATGGATTTACTAGAGGTTTTGAATTACTGCTGGAATACAGTTTATTCAAAAAGGGGTAATAGCTTGTTCTAGCTGTTGGGTGTTCCAATTTTAACAAGGTGATGTATGGAAACTTTCAGCAGCCTTTAAAGATTTTATTTCATTTTGGGAGGTTCTTTTGAATTATCTTATTATAATCATTGCAGAAAACCGATACAGTATTCCTCTGTTATATTTTGATGTCTACACACCAAGATTGCTATATGGCCCTTTTGGCATAAAAATTACTCTAAGCCTATTGGTGTTGCAGCCATGGAGATAATACAATTACCACTGATTTACTATATATTATTCCCAGATGGCATTTAATGTCCTTACGCCAGTGATCTGGAGTGCTCACACACAAATGTGTCCATGTCATGATAAGTCCTGTTGAGTGTGAGTCATGGACTTTGTAAGTTGAGTGGACAGAGCTGTATAGGGAGAATGAATCTCATGAGTGGGAGAGTCAGCTTGAGCAAAGTTACTGAATAAAGTGAAGCCTTTCTGATGTGGACCCTGCTATGCATCAGCGGAAAGCGACGGTGAAATGTTGTCACATGTGGAGGCGTGGAAATGAACAGTGAGCTGCAGCAGAGTGGTGCTTAGGTCTCTGGGTCGCCGGCGTTGTTTGATCTGGCCTAAGTCTTCCCCAGTCACCGACCTTTAACTTGACACTGAACAACCTCTAACCTTATGTGGGTTGCGGTGTGATCTAAATAGACTGTTGTTAGCTTTCGGGGAGCTTTTTCTTTTTTTGTCATATGTGGGGTAATGTGATTGCATGTTGCATCCTCAGCCTGGGAATCCTAATGTTTCACTGACCCCAGTTTCCTGGAGATTTAAAGAGCAATGACCTTACTGATTTGATTAAGGTAATCACAGTCACTAATAACTTATTACATTTCTGTTACATTCATTCATTGCTTAATTGTTATTATACAGTTTATTACAGTACCTGTTCACACAGGTTTATCCATTTGTAAGTCAATGTTTTTAAATCTTTGTTTTAGTGATGGAATACATTGGGTTAGTGTGGAGAAGCAGAACAGAAATAAAAAGTATGTTTTTGCATTTCTAGCGTAGATAGATAGCCACAGTGATTTAAAATCTTGTTTCTATAGTATAATATAACATATTGTTCCTCGCTTGCAGGAGGATTGAGCAAAGAGCAAACAAACAAAACAGCAAGACAGATGTATTATACTATATGCACTTTAAATAAAAAACAGAGCACACATGTCTACCATACATGTACTTTTAAGTAATGTAAGTTTATGATGCCAGGGATATAGTCATTGTCAACATAGGATAAAAACTAAGCTTCCTTGAATTCCTTTAGCCTATTTGGCCTATCTTTATGCTGACTGTAGAAAACAGAGAAATGCAATATAGTTTTGCTGTTATTATTGTATTATTTTGGTGTGTAAGAATTGTTTTCTTATCTTTGATTGACATTTATGATTGTTCCACCGTGTTTCAATGGCAAGAATAACGGAATAAGCATTCCGCTGCCGCGATTAGCAACGATTCACGCTCATGCATGAATCACAAATCAATAAACACATTTTAGGCATGATTCATGATGATGAAGATACAGAAATAGATAAATGCATGGCAAAAATAACATATTGTCAATATGTTATTTAGACCCCCCAATAACTTCACAAATCATCTTTTCAGAAGAGCTCATGTCAAACTCCCCCTGGTTGGTCAATTGGAGAATTAGAGGGTGTCTCTCTCTTACATCCACTCTTCTCATAAATATGTTCCAAGGTGTAAATTATTTTTAATACTTATATGTCCATCTATTATAACTGTCTACATTCCATTGTCAACTAGATTTATATTTATATGAACAATGTCCGCACCTACACACACACACGCATACAGGCACACACACGCACACACTCACAAGCACAACATACCAACCTTTCAAAGTCTTTCTCCAGGTTCCATGGCTATGGTCACTACCAGGATCCAGAGAAAGACATTTGGCATTTTAACTGTACACACATAAATTACAGTCATCCCCTTTTAAGTGCTCCATGCCTCCAATAACAGCATGTGACCATATTACTCAACTGAGACATTAACTGTTGGTTAGATGTTCCACTGAAACCAAAAACCTATATAGATCAAGTCTTGAATTGAATCACATCAATGGTTATTGTGGAAAATAATGTCCTCTCCAACTTGCCTTTACAGCGTAATTATTGGCGTTAACTCCTGCAAAGGATGGATTTACAGTATATTGCACATATGGGTGAAGGGGTGTTAGGGACCTGTGTTATAGTCGGTGCCCCAGCATATCAAGGTAGTTACATCAGCTTGTTGATTTCAATGACTCTTTAATCTTATCTTCTTTGAACAAAAGCTAATACTGAGATTTGCAGTGATAAACATGTTACCAGTGAAAGTAAGCCAGGTTTATGCTTGTATGGAAAATCAACTAACCAGTAAAGTATGGGTAATTCTGTAGACGGAAGCATCTGAGTTCATTTTTACATTTCCTGCTTCGTGTGAGGAAGGTATAGGCTACTCTACTCTCAACTTAGTGAAATATGATTCTCAGAATGAGCTCACAGAAAGCATAATATCTACCACATTGTCACTTTCCTGTCTGACACAGATTTAGTCTTTATGTATCTATGCCAATAATGATTTTTGATTGCTCATAGAAGACAGCCATACCAAATAGCAAGTATAGTACATCCAAGTGAACTGAAATGGTTCAATGCAAGATTTATTGGAACAGATCCCTCTACAGAGCACTTTCAATCAGATAAACTACACACACACGATTTAAAGTTTGGACAAGATCAGGATCTTTAGTTCTGTTATTCAAAGAATGTACAGTTCCTCAGGATATCTCAGTTTGTTACTACACAGTAGCATAATAAAACTCATTATCACTGTTTACCTTCCCAGATAGATCTGGTCCATTGCAATTAAAACACCACATCGGCCAAAACAGCTTTGACTAACTGGAAGTACCTTTGAGAGAGAAACATAATCATCTCTAATCCTATGATGCATGTAAGCACACCTGCAACGTAAGGAAATGCTATATCAACTATAGTGTGTAGTGTGTAGACAGAGTAGGTTTAACATACATAAGGTGTACTTAGAAGTGTTTATGGTGACATGGTGCTGAAACAATTCTAGTCAAGTGTATTTAATCTGCAGATAATAGCATACTGGTATAATGATAAATAAACATAAATCTTCCTGTGTAAATTATAGTATTTTTCTTTTCAGCATAGTCTGGTCATGTTGAGAGGTGTGCCACAAAGTGGAACCAATATGAACACTAACCTTTAGCACAGTCGGGTTCATGCAGGTAGCGATCTGAAGCTGATCCGGCCTGACCTTTTTACTTCAACACACTGTAATTACTTTGACCCCAAAGACTATCCATGCCTCTCATACTTCAAAGAACCAGTCAGGAGATAAGAAATATACAGCTGTTTAAAAGGTATTTGGCATACTGTAAAAAATGACTACTATGTGACTGTAAGCAATATCGCCACTTCTATGTGAGCACTGTGATTCTCAAAGAATTTGAATGTCTAAGTAAAAATGTGTTCTTTATAGATATCAGAGAGAGACTTTACACCAACCCCTTCGCTACAGAGTAGCATTGCTGTTCCAGAGGAGACACTGCTGCTACAGAACTTCTAGCATGTGACCACACAAACCGGGAGCAGTGGGATGTCAGAGCTTTTATTAAGAACATAGGTCTTCGGGCATTGTCCCATCAGGAGAAAGTATTGAAAAAGTGCCGGTAGTTAGACTGTGAGTGAGACGCAGTGCATTTTCAGCTGTGGGTGTTACACATTGAATGATCCATTACAGAAAGCTGCTTGCTAAATACAATGACAAACACCGCCTCAGAGAACACATACTATATGGATATGGTGATCGTGATTGTGCAAATACAATACACAAACACGTACACCATAACAGCATACTGTACCATGTTTTTGCTACTCCGTAAAATCTGTATACTTTACAAACTAAAGTCTGTAATTGTATTTGTCACATACTCTCTTTATCAAACGTGCACTGCCCTTTTCCCCATTGTTCCTAGTGCTTAGCTGTGGCTACAATATCTATAATCTGACCCAGTTGGACAGCCAGATGAAATATGTTGTCACTGGAGCTGAGGTATATTATAGCTTGTTTTAGGCAGCTCTTTCTAGCTGAAGCTGAGACACATGAAAGCAAATTGCAGTAGATGAAAGGCCATATCACTCTTCATGTCCAGCAAGGCTGCCCACCTGGTGAAATATCCTTAAACCCGATAGATAATGAGATAGTGTACAGGATTAATGAAGGAACACGGGAATAAAGTATTTCATTAAAGGGTCGCCATCTTTTGTTGGTTGGACAGATAATGGGGTTATTAAAAGACAATGGGGTTATTATTGGTTATTGTATAACACTAAAAAAGCAATAATTCAATGGTGATTGAGCTGTTATCAAATTGTAGCTATATAGACCTGGGTGTAATGATATGAGGCCTATAGGTCATTACAATAACCATGTTAATAAACCATGGGTAATAATTATTGTTACCATGTTTTATTACAGAAGGCACCTGCGCATCATAATTTCTAAAGTAAAGATATAGTATCACTATGGCTTTACTGAGCTGAAGTTTTTATTTGATTAATATGCAGATGAGACTGAGATTGAATATAATACAATTATACTTTAATTTGTCATTTTCACAGACATCTTTTTTTTCACCCTTGAATGCAAGTAAATAGATAGTCTTACTTTTTTTGTAGATATGACCATTCAATTATGATCAGAATTTGCTTGTAAATTGTTCACCTAACTTGAATTATGGTACAGAGGAAATCTCATTACCGCTGGAGACCCGTTTCAAACGGTCTCCAGCTGTATGGGTATTAGGGACAGGGAGTTGAGGTGTAAATGGAGAAATATACCTCATCTGAAAATATATCCTGGATTGGTACTGGTTTACTGGGATATCCAGATGTTGCCCTGGTTTACTTTCTGTTGGTTGTCCCGGTGTTCCTCAGCCTGGGATGTTTAGCCTAATGTTTCACTGACCCCAGATTCCTGGAGATTTAAAGAGCAATGACCTTACTGATTTGATTAAGGTAATCACAGTCACTAATAACTTATTACATTTCTGTTACATTCATTCATTGCTTAATTGTTATTATACAGTTTATTACAGTACCTGTTCACACAGGTTTATCCATTTGTAAGTCCATTTTTTTAAAATCTTTGTTTTAGTGATGGAATACATTGGGTTAGTGTGGAGAAGCAGAACAGAAAGAATAAGTATGTTTTTCCATTTCTAGCGTAGATAGATAGCCACAGTGATTTAAAGCCATCATGAAACACAAATCAGAGTACAAAATCTTGTTTCTATAGTATAATATAACATATTGTACAATATTTCACACGCACACCTACCCACACACCCAAACACACACACGCACATGCACACACACGCAGAATCAAGATAGTAAACATTACCAGCAATATATCACAAAACGGTTCCTCATACTACAAACCCAAACCAAACCTTATAGTTTGTAAGATCTAAAGCTTGATGTACGTACAGTACACCATAATGTGTACATCTTTCACAAAGTCTCTCCTGACTGGTCATAACACTGCATACTTGCGCAAATCATTATGGGAGCTTCTGTGGCCACCCGGCTTCTGGTCTAAAGCCAACACTACCAGCTTCTACCAATGTGCTAGCATTCTGTAGGAGCATACTGTGGTGCCCCAACCCACTAAGAACAATGCTAGCATGCTGTAGGAGCATACTGTGGAGCCCCAACCCACTAAGAACAATGCTAGCATGCTGTAGGTGCTACAAATATTGCATTTATTGTACAGAACATATAGTGTACAGTAAAATCTGCTCTGATGACAAACTAAAGAAACAAGTGGAATGAAATGAGGTACAGTATTGTAAAAACAGCACACAGTATGGTAATATCAGTACACCTGCATGTTCACACGTTCATTCACGAGGACTCCCACATTAAAAATACACACACTAAAACCTCAACATATCTCAATAATTCAAGCTCCAAACTTTCTCTGTCTGTTTTTTACCCCTCTGTTTTATCAGCTATTCCTTTTGCTGTGTTGGTCCTAGGGGAGAAACATTGTGGGGCTGGAGAATTTCAATGTGTTTTATTCATTTTTTTCCCCTCTTCCATCTTCTTGTCAGTTTGGATCAAACAGTGGAGTTCCCTTAGCTCCCACAAACATAACCTGCGAGGGTAAAGTTTTCAAAGTGTTTGCATGGTTCTTTAGTGCCATGCAAGTACTGTACCAGACATAACTATTTACCTGAGAATTAGCCAACAGTTGTAATACAGTATCTTTTCCTAATTTGTATTTTCTATCTTTATATTTTGGTATCTGGGCTGGACATCACGTATTGTGTTGAGACTCTTATAATGTCTCTAATCTAAATTCAGCAGGGAAGTTGTGTGTCTTCATATTTTAGTCAGTTTAGTCCGTTTTTTGCTAAAGTCTTGCAGAATTTTAATCTCATAGGTGTCATGCATGTAATGGTAGCCACTCCTCAAAATATATGTTGCAATTGCACTGTTACTGTATAACACAGTTAGTATTACTGTAACACATTGGTGAGACATTTTATGAAATTCAAAAATCCTCCGATTGTATTTTCTGAAGGGACCTGAAAGAACTGGATTAAATTACATTCAACATCATCCCCTGTTGGAGCTCCCCCCGTGACCCGACTTCAGATAAACAATGAAGATGGATGGATGATTTATTTGATGGAGTATTTTAAGGTAGACGTCTTATCATAATTGTTAAGTTCTGTATCCTGGTAACCACCAGCCCAGGAAACCCCATTTAGCAACAAGTGACAAGCATGTTGCTCTTGTTTTGTTGTCCTTGTGAACATTTAGGATGGCCTAATGCACTTTTTGTCAAATTCTGTGAATATCTACTTACTAGCAGCCTGTTCTGTGTGCAGGCTGAAAATTAAATCTAGTGTTTCAACACAACCTTGGCTTTGTAAATGGGAACACAAACTAAGTGGTGTAGATCGCACCACACACTATTCTAGCCTTTGTGTGAATGTGTGGAGCTTCTAAGACAGCAGCCTATGGAATTGAAGAGAGAGGAATTTGTTTTAACCAGTTCAAATATCAGCAATCTTTCTTCAGCATGCCTGCCTATCACCAATGTAATGTTCTCATCGAAGATTGAAGAAGAAAAATAAACTCTCTCATAAATGACAGTTGGAAATAGAAATAATACGTGCCTACCTGTCCTACATAAAACACCATATATCGCCATCCTAGTGGTTGCTTTACCCAAATGTCCCTATTAATAGACAATGTATTTGAACCTAATGTAATGTCCACAGAAGGGAGTTTGCTGGTTAAATGATATTTGCATAAGGGATGAGAGAAGTGTGTGTTTTACAGTATGGTTAATAGGCTACTGTATTTGTGGGCTTTCATGTAGCCATGAAGTCTTTGTCTTTTGTGCTAATGAAGATGACCACTGATTTATGTCTTTTGTTCTGTAAAGAAGCCTTCTGTTAGCTGATCGACTGCTAATGCGTACTGCTCAGTCATGCAGAAAGAATTATTGCGAAAAATGAATATACAGAGCGGTTTGGAGAGTTTGGGTTTCAGTTTGAATAACACAACATGCTGTATCATGTACCAAGCATATAATCTGTACACCAAGAAGGAGGAAATGACAGATTTGACAGTAAGTGAACAAAAACCAAAACAGTTCGAGTCACACCAGAATGCCTCTTCTTTTTTAGGGATATTTCCTGTCTTGTTATATTCTTTAATTCCATGTCTACTGTAACTGCTTACATGTGTCTTCTCTAATAAGTGGGCTATGCGGTGTGTCACAACTTTTGTATCCCTGCTGAGATAGGGTTTTTTTGTAAGCACCTGCCCCATACATGGCCTCTTTTGTCTGCAAGACAGTTGGGGCAGTCCTCCAATCGCCTGCTGTTGAAGATGAGAAGCATTGTTAATGCGGGGTTACGGGCATACTGAATTTGCATGAATCCCTGCTGGTGATGTCTCACACTAACACTGGTGTTGATGAAGGTATTCCCTCCATTATCATAATCGCATCCTAGGTAGCTAATGGGAAACCTTTCATCCTTTGTTATTTGAGAGGAAAACCGCCTGTGGGCATTTGCTTTATTGTTATGATAATTTCCTATGGAAACACCTTAACAAACAATGTTGCCTGAGTGATTGGGTGAACTCAGGGGCACGTTACCACAAAACTTTGACTGCGACAATGGACTCCAGTGAAGTCTCACTGGTGTCCACTCTCCAGAAGTAAGAAGGCAGAATGCTAAAGACAGTTAGCGTGGATCCCCCCGACTTTTGCTCTTAGGAAAAAAAAAAAAATGTGTGTCCAATAGTTTCAGAATGAACCAGTAGTCTCAACCCAGTAGGAGACAACGACTGTGACCACTTCCCAATGGAGCGTGGCCTTGAATATGGTTTGGTTACACCAGGGTGTCAAATGTAGATTGATGTCAGCCACAATACACCTTTCATAAGAATAATGTTTTGTGTGTGTGTGTGTGTGTGTCTTATGTAATGATGTACCATTACAGCGACACAGCGCTCCCCTTCCATGAGAACCAGGCTGAAATGCTTAGTCGTTGGCTCCAGTCTGTACTGTATTCTACGCTGCTCATCAATCACGTAATGTCTTAAATCTGGGAGCAGGACAGACTCTCTACAGAGGGGATTTTATGAAGAGTTCAATAAATGTAGTTACTCTGTCACACAACATTTTAAGATGCATTTGTTTTGCCTAGGGACAGCAAATAGAAATGTATCCACCCTAGGAAAAGCAGTGTTTATGAGTGCATACCTTATGTGGTCTATTTAATGACCTGGCACTTGTCCATGGGTCACACGCAGACATTGTCCTCAAGGTTTGCTATACTGAGCTAAACGTTTTTTTTCTTTATATAAAAACACAACTTGATGTTACATGTTTTATAATTGGGTGAAAAGTGACTCATGCTAACCCAAAGTAAATGCTACAGTGTGCCTCAGACACATGTTTCATGAGGAAACCTGCCTTTGCCTGCATACTGTAAACCTCTACCCAGATCAGGTTCACATTGTTTTAAAGGAAATACTGTAAAGACATGCCCTCCATCTCTAGTTTATCCATTATAACAGGGTCAGTTATAACTAAATGATATGAGGCATGATCTAATGGTATTTATGGTAATATTAAAGACCTGGAAGTGTTTTTTTGTGCCACCAATGTGTCGTATATCATCATCATCACCATCATCATAGTCGAAGGCTCTCCCAGCAAAGATATACAGACTATGACTTGTAACTGCAGGCAAACCATCCGCAGCAGGGCCAAGCCACATAGCACTCAGCCTATATTGACATATGTTTTCTAACTGTACTGTACTACAGTTTATCTGAACCATCTTTTATTAGTTCTTCCAATGGTAAATAATAAACGTCTAAGAAATACAGTGCAACTAGTCACCTTCCTAAAATAATGGCCAAAGTCATGTTTTTAGGTTTTTCAGAATACACAAAAAACTGAAACAAATATTGACACAGGCTACAGGGGTAGAATCGCAGGATCTGTTCAACTGAGGATGTAGGTGATTTTTACCAGAGATGGCCAGCATCATGAGGAGATTATTTAGCAACATTTTAGGAAGGTGACAAAATGTTGTGTTTTCCTATGCAATCATGACTATGCACATACCACCTGCCTCTGTATGTATGTGAGTGATTACTACAGTATGTGGCGACATGTTGATTTAAAGAGGTTCATGTTAGCTTAAAGTAACGTCTGTGAAACTACAACTGAGTCTTGACACTTCAGTTAATCCAAATGTATTTGCTCATCATTGGCTGAGTCCCTGGCATTGCAGTACCAGTGTTTTTAGCACAAGGAGGAGGAGAGGTTACAGGAAAATATCCAGTGTTCCCTCCCATGGCATCACTCAATCTGAGTGGGTTTATCACACCCAAACACATCACCATTTGCGCTTTCTTGTATTTCGTAATTTTGTACTAGAAATGAGGTCAGAGATGTCATATGTTATTAAAGCATTAGAATTGTTAAATGGATTGTGACACATTTACTAACAAAACAAAGGTTAATTAAAGTTAGCACTTTTGTTAAACGTGCTAACCATGCAGGCAGCCATTTTGTAAATGACGTCAGGTGAATGAACATACTGTCACAAGACTGCAGCAGGATGTAAATATATACATGTCACTTATAGGGATTGCATGAACTAAAGTGAAGGATAACGCAATATAAGGAACTTTACTCACCACTTGTGACACACATATTGTATATCACCATGGGTCATACTAAAGAAATACTATCTAAACATAAGTCTAAGACAATATAGTATAATATAAGATAATATAATTTAATATAATATAATGACTAAGTAGTCAAAATGGATACAGTATTTAGGGATATTAGCTGCATGACTAAAGGTGGAGTCAGGGATTCTGGAGGAAGATTTGGTTAGGTTGATTTTCGAACTCCATCAAAACAAAAACACACCCCTCTTCAATTCCGTAGGCATGTTCTCTTAGAAGCTCTGCCCATGACACTAGACACGTGCATTGTGAAGGCTGGGATAGTGATGTTTGTGTCTGACTCTGCACCTCTCTGTTGGTGTTCCCATGTACTGCACAGAGTCCTGGCTGTGTAGAAACACCACAGTATTGATATTTCACACAGCTGCCGGCTAGCGGAGCGAGAGCACACGTTCACTGAATTTGACAGAAAGTACATTATCTTACGATCACTGACTCCGCCTTTATTTAGATACTGTACACGCTAGCGTGGTAATATAGCCTTGGTTGTTGGCGCTGTGTAGTCTACAGAGTACAGAGAACCAGTGGCCCAGACATGCAGGGCCCACAGGCCCTCCAGCAGTATGGCAGATGCAAACACAAGTACCTTTTTCCTGGCACTTAAAGCATGAGGTTTGTGTAAGTCCTTTCACCCTCAGAACTCCCATGCAGGTTTGCATGTGCACTGCCACCAGCTGCCTTAGGCCATGCGGGATTATTGAACACAAGATGTGCCCAGGAATTCCTCATCAGAGAGTAAATGTACCAAGCAAACATTATATTAAGGTTGTTTTGAAGATAGTCGGAGAATTATCAGATTCGCTTGTGACTTTACTGACAGCTATGTGGGCACTGGGCAATGCCACAATGCTAAATGTCAAGCACTTGGTGTTTTCCTCTAACACCTCTGTCTGTCCCGTTAGTTCAACACCAGAAAGAAAGCATGAGTCAGCGGATTAGTTCTAAGCCCTGGGCGAAAGGAAACGTGTGCATTCACATCGCAATTTTGTAGCCATCCCTTTGTAAGAGGAGCTGGCTTTCCGACACCATTGGGTGGTGTGCACTGAAGCTGTCAGGGTGTGTATGCGTGTGTGTGTGTGTGTGTGTGTGGACCACACCCACTAGCATTAGCCATGTAACCATGGGCAGTTGTATCCTAACATCTTGTAAAGAGGAAAGAGGCATACAGTATATACGTCAGTGTGGAAGATGAACACCATGTGTGTTTTTTTTTCACCATGTTTCCAGCTATATTTCCATGAATGCCTCAATAAGGTCAAAAGCAGTCAGACATTTCTGCTCAAACTCATCAAGTCTATGAATGAACCTTACCTGCAGTTCATTTTGCCAAGTGTAACACTCTGAATACAAACACTCAGAAGAAGCACTATGTGAACACTAGCTTGACAGCTCAAGTCCCAAAACACATAATGCTTAATGCACTTTAAGTGCAAGCTAGTCTGTGTAACGTAACAGGGTCTCAGAAGATGTTTGGAGCACAATGGCTTAAGCAATAGCTGTCACTTGGCTGTAACCATCACAATGGGTTGCTGGGGGTGTGTTCATTTTGTGAGGAAGGTAGGCTAAGCCTCTGGGAGAGGAAGGGCGTATCGGATCCTTGCAGCTCAGATAGCTGATAGTAACAGAACTGAGGGACTTAGACTGGTTCCCACCGTACAGACTACTAGATAAACTTTCTTTGCTGGCAACCCTCAAGAAGGACCTTGTGTTGACAGTTTTCAAGTATTTGGTTGCTTCCCATTACTTTTCTGATGACTTACAACAGAATACAACATTTCTGTATGTTCTTCATTGGCATTATTTAATCTCAAGTATTCACTCTGGTATATCTTTTATAGTGAAGAGCTCCTGTAGCAAATTCTTATAGCCTGCCTAAGTGTAATCCCATGCCCAGCAGAACAGCGTATCATATCTACACCAGGAGTTATAAACCATATAACTATACTCTTTTTATTGTAGCCCTCAATCGGAGAGAGATTTTGAACCTAGAAACTAGAATATCGATGGAATATCTGTTCTTGAGTCCTTCTTGTTCATACATAATGATTAAAATAGTTACGAAAAAGTACATTGGACTAGTTAATCATAAAGAATGTATCCCCAGCAGCTGACTTGAAATGCCGTTATAACCACATATTACACCCTGGCAACAAACCAAAAAAGAGCCGGTGGTGATAGCAATCACACACATTTCTGGTTACAATTAACTGCCTGGTTGATAATTCCATTCATCTGCCCTGATTGGAGCTGTAAAATGAAAACCATCTGGAAGGTACAGTATATCAAAAGAACCAGAACTAAAGACCAGTGTCTTGCATTATACATAGTTTGTATCTACATTAAATAAGTGGCCATTGTATTCATAAATATTTCAGTTTGCATAGGTACAGTATAACATCAAACACACAAACACATAACCAAATATTACTGTTGCCTAATTATTTTCTATTTTCAAATCCCAGCATGTACATCAGCAGAGGCAGGGCAGCCCTGACAGGTTTGAGCCAGATACAGTATCAGTGAGAAACAATTCTCTGATACAGACTTGGCAGTTGAGCTGTACACCATTGATTTGAGCTTGATGTCATAGTCCCCTACCCCCCAATGCCCAATAGGAAGGAAGCACGGGGGAGAGAAGGTTGATGTTTATACCCACCTAGCGCCCCGTGACATCCTCAGGACTTGTTTGTTGAGCAACGCATTCAAACCCACTCCACAATGCAGTATCTCAAAAAGGTGTGGTATATTTATATCAAGACTCCCTTCCCCTCTCTGATTCTTGAACATCTTTTCAAGCAGAACATTTGAATTGTGTTAAAATACAGTATTATTGTAATGGTGTAGGTAATTCATGAGCCGATGGTTGTGGAGGGCCCGATGAGCAGTTCTGGAGACACACTGACCCTGCTGCCACAAACACCTGATTAGTGGGCGTGTCAACCCCACCTGAACCAGTGCTTCTGGACACACTGGACATACACACGTACACACACACATAAACACACACACACACCCACACACACACACACACATACACAGCAGATGCTTTAATCAAATAGAATATAAGTACTATTGGTGACGTAGAACTGAACCAACAAGATTTGCACCGGCAATATATTCAGAAATCTATTTTCCGTGCATGTGCACATGCAAATGTGTGTATGTGACTGTATTCTTTGTGATTACTATAAGAGATGTGTGTAGCACATCCACATATATGCGTGTGTGTGTGTGTGTGTGTGCGTGTGTGTATGCGTGTGTATGTGACTGTAGTTTATGTGATTACTTTAAGAGATGTGTGCAGCACATCCACATATGTGTGTGAGTGTGTGTATGTGTGTGTGTGAAATCTACATGACACTGTATGGGGTTATCTTCCAGTGTATTTTCCCTGCAGTGGCCAAACAGACTTCCTCACCTCCGCTGTGTGTTCTGCTGGGATATAACGTGAGCTTCAGCACAGTACAGTACCTCCCAGAACGTTTGGCGTCAAGAGGAAGCATGACTCATGCTGAGGCATCAATCATACGTGACCCAGGAGGTCAGAGTCGTGCTAATATCTTTTCATCAGATCCAGTCCTCCCTCCGCTGAATGAAATCACCGTTCAAACTTCGGTACGTAGATTATTATTTACTCTACATTTGCACCGCTCCACTTTACCACGGCAGCGTGCATAACAGCGCACGCCTTGCCTCAGAGAACAGAGGTGTATTGAGTCGCCTCGCCCACACCGGTGCTGCTGCTGTCGAGCTAGCCGCTTTTTTTCAATTACGGAATATTTACATTACACGTAATTTCAGTGTTGACGTAGAAGGCAGTTGTCGGCTGAAATACTCACCTGTTCCCTGACACGCTGTGAGAATTCACACTCATACACACACACACACGCACATGCACACGCACACGCACGTACGCACACACACACACAAACACGCACATACACAAACACACACACACACACAGGCACATGCACACACAGGCTATTTTGACACGTTAGCTTAAACATGTACTGCAATCATACAGTTTACAAACACACAACCACGCGCACACACACACACACACACACCCGCACACACACACACACACACGCACACACACACGCAGCTTTGGAAAAAAGTGTGGCCTGCCCTCCTATATGTAATGTGTGAAAGGTGGAAGGAAATCAATCCATTTCCTTCATGTGGCCTCATATTCTGGCCACAGTGGGTTGTGATTCCCTGGGGAAAGATAGTCAAGTCTGGCAGTGAAGTAGTGAACAGCCACACAGTCTGGGAAGTGCATGTAGCTCCACATGTGGCCAAACATAACACTATGAACACGGGTGTTTCAGCACACCAAAACACCTATTTCAACTGTACTTGTGTTTGTAGAATTCAAACATTACATTCAGAATATCTAGATTTATTATTTGTTCAATTTACTAACTAATTTCTTCACGTTAAAAACTTTAGTGACTCACTAATGCTCTTGTAAGCTCACTGAGTTGTTACTGTACTGTAGCTCACAGACTTTGATAAAGAAATGCAGCGTTATCAACATGCTTCACATAACTTTTGTTGACAAGACGTGTCACTTTTCTTTTCTCATATATATGCAAATAATGGTGAGAACATTCTCTACACAGTACTGCTGGCAGAGAGCTTTTCTTCTATCTTGCTACAGCACAAAGTAAGCACTTTACCTGCTGAATTAAAGAACATTTCTTAATCTATAGTCACCTAGGGAACAACTTGTTATTTTACTGTAGTGTGTGTAGTGGACAGTGTACATAAATGTGTGCACGTGCGTGTGCATGTTTCTCAATTTCAGCATGTCTAAGCACTTTCCTCATTTTGCACTGTTGTAACACTGTAATACTGTTTAATGTTATATTAAGCACACTCCATGCAATAGTGTTGAATTGCACAGAAATTGCAATGATAGAGACACAGTGTAAAGCAGTGAGGCTGCTTGGAAGGCTGTGCCCCTAGCATGTACTGTTCCCACCTGAAACAGAATACAGGTTAATACAGAACACCACTTAGACAGATGTCAACGGCAGCATTACTGTAAATCATGTGCTAGCTAGACTTTATCCCAAACACTATAATACAATACAAACAATTTTAAAGTGTAACTATTAAAAATAACTAGCTATATTTATTAGGCTATAAGAACTCTACTGATAACCTATACATTTACTGCCTCTTTCAGTGTAGAGCATGTTTAGCTAAGTGGCTTTGGAAGACTTGAAGTGCTCTCTCCAAATCACAGCCAAAAATCAGTGTGGTCTTTGCTGAATAGATAACTTGTCCTAAAGAGGAAGCAGTCTGCTAACACTCCATAGCGATGTGTTTCCATTTGATCTCTGCCAAGGGACTTTGAAAAAGAACATTTCTGGTAGGTCAGAATGCATAGCAAAGGCTATTAGTGTGAGCTTCTTGGATATAAACTTTAGAAGGACAGATTATTTTGACCCTATATTTAAAATTTGACAGACTAACAAACTTTATTTAACTTTCAACAGGCTTAACTCTAACTCAAATCCATGCAATTTGAATTGAAATATTAAATGAGGGACGGATAATGCAGGTGAGACAGAGTTCTGAATAGAATATGATTAAAAATGGGGAATGTTTCATTTTCTCATTGAGCTTTGCAGTCAGCAACTCAAAGGCTTGGATGTTTCCAATCAGTGTTTGAATAGGGAGGCAAATTAATCATTTTAATAGACATTTTATTTCCAAAGTAGGCCTGCTCTCAAATTACTTACATTCCGTCCTCTCATTCAAAGCATTGAATACATACGTAGCCAAGATAAGACTTTTCATTTTTGATAAGGTGGACATTGTCACATAGGTCACAGTATTTGACCTGAGAGGTCAAATACTGTTCATAAGTGAATATTAATGTGAATATTAACTGAATATTAAAGTTACAGTATATGAGTTGTTATTTTTGTTCCAAAACTAATAAAGGTAATAGAAGCCACCAGAGTCTTATAGAAGTGTTATGACCAAGTGGGAACATTAATGATTCAGTAATACCACATGTACAGTAGGCATCTTTTAGCCAGCTCCTGTTAAACAGCCTCCAATCCATCCTCACATCTTGAGAGTGTGGCAGATGGCAGCTCGTTGGCTGTCACAGAGATACAATGTGTGAATGGAAACAATCGATGCAATGCAAGCATACACTTATTTTATTGAATGTTAACTGCTGCAACATTATATTATCATCTCATTTCATCATGGGGATGAAAATACAGGAAATATATCAAATGATGCTGATATTGTATTTACATTACACTTGATATATACAACAAGACAACTGTAAGGCTATTATTATTAAGGATTACAACTATTGAACATTATAATATTATATTATATGTAGGCTAACATTATATGATATAGATAATTAGATAATTCAAAGCATCCCATTTATTCAGCTTTTGCCTTGTGCTTTTTGTGCCATACTGTCTGAGGAAGGTGTCATTAATCAATCTCGCCAGCAAATAATTAGGTCTTCTTGCATTACAAGTGGATTGCAAAGCGCCCATATAATCCTACAATCAAAATATGCATTTACTGCATAATACTGGCCAGAAACGTCTACAAACATTTTAGTAATCATAATTGGTAGGTTTGAGTACTAAGAAGCAGAATGAATGGGCGGTGACCACAACGTACTGCCCGCCCTCTGGGTGTGTTTTTGTCAAATGGCCTTTGCATCCACCTGCTAGCGCGATGCCTTCACCCACACCCAGACTAGAGCGCCTAACTTTACTCGCTGCGGGGTTGGAACACTTTTCACATCAAGGAACATTTAAAGTTGCCAATTTTCAGGAACTGCAATCTGGAACAAGCGGTATATTTTTTGCATTGCGTCTTGCGCAATACTGAACAATAGCAAGATATATTTTTTCACTGTAGCCTTCCTCCCAAACACTGAGAACTCTGTGCAAACAGTCACGCTGCGCCCAGGTAGACTAGACTGTCGGCTAAATAAGGACTGAGCAGAAACTGCACCAGGATTCTATTCATTTTAACTTGGAGACAAAAGTGGACAAGGATTGGAATTGGTTTATTCAATGACTGACGCGGTTGGATCTGAATGTATTTTTGGAGAACTGTAACACCCAGGTACAGTACGGTATATACTTTTACTGATGCTGCTGGCTCAGTAGACAATTTGACATTTAGGATTAATCAAGAAATATGTAAAATAGCCTAGCGGTAGCTGTATGCAGTTATTTTCGCCCATTGAAAACTTAGAGGCTAATCCATCTATTTGATTTAGGTGACATAAAGGTAAATATTAAATACATTGTCCGTGAATATAAAAATACTGAATTTAAGGATTTTATACTAGAGCATTATATACTTTCATTCTTGCGTTTCTGATTGAAATGCTTTTACTATTGAGTAAATTTACTTCCGATACGGACATGTTTATTCTTTCATATAGGTCTCCTTCTAGCCCCTTGACAAAAACCATGGACATCTAGCGTGGTCATATCTTTTTTTTTTTTTCTCTCATACAAATATTTTTTTCTTTTTTTGTTTCTTTTTTTTTATATATATATATATAGGCTATTGTGCCAGTCCTTTGTTGTTGACGATACGCACGCATGGGCGCTTATTGAAGTTGTACTATTTTACTATTCATAGTTTCCGTTCACGATCAGAAAATTAACAACTTGTATCATCCTTCACTTATAGTGTTGTAAAAATCGTTATGCAAACTCCCTAACTATTTGGGATTTCTGCGATTCTAGGCATATGGCTATTAGCCTACACATTGTACCCTATACTGTAATTACAGTCTCCCAAAATAGACAAGTCTTTAACATGCATTTGTCTTGAAGCAGTTAATTTATTGAAAACAAATTACTTTTTTTTCTGGCATAGGAACACATGAACAGATTGGGGTTCAATTAGTCTATTGCAATTTTCTTTAAAATATGCTTTTTTAAGACATATGCCACCGTATATACTTTTCCTCTCAAAAGTGTACATTGTTATGGTGAATGTTTTATTAGAAAATAGCCTGTTGTGAAATGTAGGATACTTATTGGCTTGCATTATCTGCTAAACACTGTTGATGTAAATTATCTATTTCTCTCCCCTTCCCGCTTTAGCATCACCTGTAAGCAGTTACTTGTTTGATTTCATTTGCTTGTGTGAAGGACACAAGAGAGACTCTGTCTCAGAATAAACAACTGGACAGTAAACAAAATGTCAGTAAAAGTTTAAACAGCTGGTGCTCATATAAATTCACTTAAAGTACAAGGCTGAGTATTCTCATGTCACTCTCCATGCAGAATCTACACATTAGTGTTTGAAGAAAATATTTGGAATATAGCTAATGTAATGGTTTTTGTTTTTATATCAACTGCTGTGGTCCTTGAATTATGTGAAAATATTCTTTCGGAAGGGGTTGAAAAAAATATATTGTACTGTAGTATCACCATCTCCACTAAGAATCTATGACGAAACTGCCTTTATTGGTACAGTAGCCTTACAAGAATTGTGACCCCCATAGCTTTGAACATATTGAATGATCGAAGGCAACTCTGAGGGCAACAATGCAATGTCTTACTATTACCCCTCCTTAACTGAACACCTACTGTACAGTAATCTAACAAATTTAAGTTTCCTATGGGCTTTGGATCTCACTTTTCGGAGTCTTTTGCGGTGACATAATTTGACCACTGGGATTTGTCATCTGCAACAGAGAGACTATCCTCATTTTGATACTGTCTTAGAGAGGATATTTAAATGAAGTGTGGATACGAGGTGTAACCTGGCATTAGGTGAACCCTTAATTACAGAGTAACACTCATACACTCATGAACAAGGAATGTGATTTGTGTGCCTGCAGAGAAACAGAATAGACACTTTTTTCACTGGCGTCATGACAGCCAAAATAGCATGGACTTTGGCTGAGAATGTCTCTCCCCACACACAATGTTTTTGTACAAATGAATTGGAATGGTATTTGTTGACAAAGCTAAAAAAGAAATCATCTCCACTGATGGTTTTGATTTGCTGAAGTGCTGAGACTTATTGCTGTATTGCCAAAATTCACAGAAACGACCCCGTTGGGTTTAATTGGTTTAGCAACATTCAACTGTTATTGCGGGTTACTTGATCCAAAATGACCTATATGGGGTAGACAGTTTCTTCTCACATGTATGCATGTGTGCCCCCTGTTCCTCCTCCAGTGACATTGTCTTCTTGGAGTGCTGCTACTGCAGGCTGCTTCACCATGCAGCTGGAGGGTCTGTGGACGGTGCATACCCTCCTGGCACTGTCCAGCTTGGCTGCGGGAACTACAGTGAGCAATGAGCCCATGGCTGCACCGCGTGTCTTCATCGGCTTTAAAGGTAAGACCCCAAGCTTATCTCGTGTTACTGATGTAAATACAAGATTAGGCTTGAGTTTCACTCTGGAGTTACAGGTGGGGCATAGGTGGGTTAAATCATGAAATCCTTTGATTTCATAATCCTCTCCTTTTTCTCTTTGTAGCCAGTTGTGTATTTCCACAGTGCTGTTCATCATTGGTGCTTAGCAACTGGTGATGGCCGCAATGTACTACTTTTTCTGGTAGTGTACACTACTGCCATGTGCGAGTTAATGGAATGTTTAAGAATATAATAACTACTTAGTTAATGTGGCCAATGTGGCCCTGTTAAGTGCAGAGGGTTAAGGAGAAGAACACCCCAAAAGCAGATCTCTGTACCCCAGTAATAAATCATGCCCTTCAGCTCCCAAACATCTCAGCGTAGTAATACTCACCACCAGTGTTGGGCAAGCTACTCAGGAATTTTAATGAGTTACTTGTTACTTATTACTCCTTTAAAAAGTAATAATATTACTTTACATATTACTGGGTATTAAAAGTAATTAGTTACATTACTAGTTACATTACTATATTACTTTTACAATAACACACCTGGAACAATAATGAACCTTGGGAGTCAACAATCAGCCAAAGTGAAAACATTGCAGCCTCTCAAACCATCTGATTGGACAGGTTGGTTCAATTAGCCTACCCTAAGTTTGCAAGGACCAGAAATCTCATTCTTGTATTGCAGTAAATATTAGTTACTTGGATTAGTAATTGTAATAATATTACTGTTTTGGAAATAGTAATTAGTTACACTACTAGTTACTGAAAAAAGTAATAATATTACAGCATCTAGTTACTAGTAACTAGTTACTGCCCAACACTGCTCACCATATGCTATAAATGAGCTGCAGCAAATCCTGCATTACAGTTCATACTGAAGAGAGCAAAACAGTTTATTTTCAGGGTCTTGCTTGTAGACACCACATGGATTTAGTTTTAAATGAATCCAATGAAAGTTAGAATTCTCTCACTTTTTTATTTTTATAAAGTAAAGTGACAATGTAAGCAGAATTTAATAATGGCAATAATTATCGTATTAATCTCAGGTAGGGCATAAATCCTCTATGCATGTGCTTTACAGCGGCCATATAGATTAGGTGAGATGGGATTCGGGGGGTTGCAGGGTGCAGAGCGAGAGGGGGTATTATCAAGAGCAAATTGGTGGGCTCAGCCATGTGTATCATCGTCCCCAAGGTCTGTCCTGCTCGCAGATCAAGCCTTTGATTAGCAGCCAGAGAGAGGCTAACGGGAGCGAGTGGAGCCCCTGTTTGCTTTGCCTTCTATTTCCCAGCGCTCCCCAGCGCCAGTTGACTTAATTAGGTGGACTGGCAAGTTCACTACGGAAGGCGCTCTCCTGCTTTAATCAAGTTGGATTAAACACACCACTAAGCACATATCCAGCCCTCAGTCTTTCATACTCCATTCCAAATATCCATTCACAAATGGTTTATGTGAAGCCTTTATTGTGTCATGTGTTTTTGGTTTTGTTAAGCTGAATGTGTAAATACAGATTCTCCTTCTGGTTTTGCTGCGAGCAGGCCCATGGTAAGCCTTTTGAAGAGCTGCGTCTTCTGATGTTTTTGCACTACGGCAATATTCTTTGGCCAACAAGCAGAGACAACAAAACAGAGCTCGGCTCTCCTGCTTACCTGTCTGTTTTCCTACTAAGTCAATATGCATTTCACAGTCTACTGGTGCTGCCGATCTCCAAGGAATGCCCCCCCACCTTATTCAATATTATGAATCTATCACTTAATTGGTTTTAAAGAGGCCAGTGTAACCCAGGCAGGCTGGCAGCGATATACTAGATGCACTGTGTTCTCTTAAGCGTACGTGTGCTGGAGCACAGCAATACATAACATGTTTTTATGCCATTATCAAGAGGCTGTATGTGCGAGTGTGTGTGTGTGTGTGTGTTTTATACCCCAGATAGGGAGTGTTTATACATTTAAAGGACTATATTTATTGATTATTGACTGTCTACTTAGTTATTTATTTCACACTTAAAGGATGAGTATGTCATCTTGGAAAAACCAGTAATTTAGCCAGATTTTGAAAGATACAATCGAAAAAAAGCACGGCCCCTTGCCTCAATCATCCTTCCTAAACCACGCCTCCAATACACGTGAACGCGCAATGAATAGGATGAGTCCACCATCCACCGGAGTAGCATTTGTCAAAGGAGCACATCATCTCTTCTACCGGTACTGATAAGAAATGGCTCAACATGTAAG
>JAODUH010078804.1:0-15551 GCA_027564835.1 Typhlichthys subterraneus
ATACATACATATACACACACACACACACACACGCCTATTACGACTTAAGCTGTCTGCCTCCAAATCCTATCAAATCATCTGGCTGATCCACACTGGATTTAGATGTTGGAAACTAAGCACAAACACCATCTCTGTTCAAAGAACTGCGCAGCGGAACCATATAGGCTACTTATTCATTATCATCTCTGCTATGTATGTGTGTTTTTGTGGGCGCTGCCTGAAGCCTTGTAAATAGGTGTGTGATATCAGAGTATGGAACTGCAAATGTAAAATCAATTGCAGATTGTAGGGAGGATTCATGCCATGTGTGTTGAAAGTGAAACCCATCTGCTTGGGTACCAGTACTTTTTAAAAAGTACTGAATGGTTGACAGTCAACTGCACTGTAATGGCTATTGCTGAATAGAAGTATTTGTTTTCTGTTACATTTTCCTTTCAAATGGCTGCTCTTGGAGGCTTATACTGTATCTTAAGTACTAGAAATATAGCCTGGCTTCTTTAATGTATCACAATAACACATGACAATGCTGCCTTCAGTACCATCCGTGACTCACAGACTCTTTGCATGGCGAGTGTTGGAGACCAACAGGATATCTTCGCCAGAAGAAGGGATAATGGCAGGTGGCTAGTGAGGGCATGAACGGGTGGCACAGTCAGCAGCAGTGGCTTGCATTCCGCAGTGAAGCTTGTGTGGAGAGAAGCAATCATCCCAGCACTGCTGTGGCTACGCAAACATCAGCGCAGGCCCATAGACCACAAGAAAAATCACGTAGCCAGTAGCCATTATAGTTTAGAAACAGTGTGTAAGGTTTTTTCTTTTTTTTAAAGATTAAAGAATTCATTTATCTGTTGTTTTTGCCTGGTTTTCAGAGGCATAAGCATAGTGCTTTCATTGCGTCTCAGTAATGCATTTAGAGGATGTGCAACCTGAAGCTCCCATACCGTGCAGTAGTAAGTGCTGTTGTGTTATTTCTGCGGTGTCAGATGTGGGCATAAATTACTCTATAATCTTATTGTAAAGTCTGCAATTTTGGTAGCATAAATCCAGAGCTTGTTTATCTGCTGACTGGCATCTACTGGACCTAACTAGTAGCGAATATTACATATTATCAGTAATTTGGACCTGTGTCTGCTGCTAACATTGCGTTGACTGACCTTGTCACTTATCACAAAGCAATTGCAAACTATTGTGATCTGTGCCGTTGAGCAAGGCGCTTGACCCCCGCAACAGCAACTCCAGTACATTAACAGATTTCCTGAGTTCCAACTGTGATTGGCAGCCAGCCTATACAGTATATATAAATATGCCTTGAGCTTATTGGCCTATTTTGCTCACGGTACAGGTTCACAACCAGAAGACTCCAAATATCACAAGGCTTTGTGGTACAATACGGAACACCACCTGCAGTGAATGTCCTTACCTTTTGAGAACTAACCTTTGATCATTTCTGTTTATTTTTCTATGTGGATGATATTGATCATTTGTTTGGGATTGTGGATCCATCATTCCTGGCCGATTGTCGTCATCATCTGACCAGATGAAGAGGTAAGAAACGCCTGTTCTGTTCATCTTCTACTGCTGTTCAATGTGAAGTATCAATCGTTGCTGATTGTTTATTAGGCCCCTGGTAGCTGGTTTTTACACAATGAGGTCATTACGTGTGTGAATTAGGTTATGTGCATATCTGGTGCTCATCGCTGTTAAACCTTGAATGTTTACAATTCTGTGAAACATCCTCGTATATTGAGAGGTAAATATAGCCAACATTTCACTATTAAATGTAAACTACTATTGAGGTACATTTGAAATTTGAAACTGTACCTAACTGCTAATGTATATCTAAGTGGTTATCGTTAGATATTTCCCGTGAAGGTGAATGTGGTGTTTCAGAAATGACTTGATGAAATGAACACCTTTTTAAAAGGAAAGGTGTGTTCTGTAAAACCTAGATTTTCTTGTTTATCTTGTGCATCAAGCGGGACATTGTACAGGTGTGTCATTGTGTAAAGTTACAAGGACTTCCTTCTGTAGTAACACTGTACCTGACTTTTTGCCAACTAATAATAATCTTCCAAACGTCTTCAGCGGCTCTCCTAAACGAGCATGCGCCTCTTCCAGAATAGCCAGCAGCGTATCACGTCGGTGTCAAAGCTGTAGCACCACACAGCTGTGTTTGGTCTGGCTGGTGAGGGATAAATGTGGCGCGTGTTTTTGTTTTCAAACACAGACTGTTCACAGGGGGTGGAGAGGAGTGGTTCTGTATGGGTGTGGCAGCCGGCCTTACTTCCTCTGCAGTTTTGTCACATAGGTTTGGAATGTCACTTTGTCAAAAAGAGGGAACACCTTTTTGAGGATATTTCAATGGGCCTCCTGCAGTGCTTATTGTCCCAGCTAAGTCCGGTTGGCTGACAGAACCAGTCGGCTGTCTGTTGCCCAAGAAGTCATCGAGCAGGATGGATTACATACTGTACTGGTGTCATGGGTTGGCATGTTTCATTCTGGGTCTGCGCCTCCGTTAAGATATAGCGTAGCATAATTGGTCAACACCACACCCATTGTATGAAGTGTATTTCTACGCCTAGATGTAATGGCTCAAGAAAGTGTTGGCACTGTGAGCCAAACTGCTCTTCCTCCTGTGGTCTCAACCCATGCTGGTGGGGTTGGGGGTGTGGTACAGGGAGAGGGTGAATGCGGCTTCCTCTTGCTATCCTAAAACTTAGAT
Source organism: Typhlichthys subterraneus (assembly GCA_027564835.1). Taxonomy (NCBI): domain Eukaryota; kingdom Metazoa; phylum Chordata; class Actinopteri; order Percopsiformes; family Amblyopsidae; genus Typhlichthys; species Typhlichthys subterraneus. Next base: position 2,723 of record JAODUH010078804.1, read on the forward strand.
GCACACACACACACACAGACAGAGTGATGATGTCACACTAGACAGTGCCATCTCTGGGCGGAGACTTACTGAGGGTGACCACAAATCTGTTCCCTATCTGGGGGGAAAAGGGATAAGGCTGTCCCTGTGCTTTGAGGAACCTACCATCTGCACACACACACACAGCCTGCAATAAAGAGAACACAACAGTATGTGACCAGTATAACCCTGCACCAGTCTATCCCTGGATTTTATTAGTCAATTCATGCTAAGCTGCTGTGTGTGCGTGTGTGTGTGTGCATGTGTGTGTGTGCGTGTGTGTGTGTCCTTACTTTCTCTCATGACGTTGTCTGCTTTCCTCTTTTCTGTGCATGTCTGCTGTGAACTTGCAGATGGGACCACACCCTGCCATAATTTGACAACTCTAGCTACCGCCAGTACTGAAAGACTCAAACGCACAAATGTCACTATTATTTACTAGCCTGAGGACATTTGAGTCTCTGTGGTTTTATAAATTACAACAGTAAGCTGTTATGTAAATAAGCCTGTGCAGATCATGGTTTGGGACAGACTTATTTAATTTAAATTTATCAGTAATATAATGTTTACTGATAATACATCTTTTTTTTAGAATTGTCATCTGAAACTGCAATGTATTTGATATAGGCTTTATGTGAAGTATTTTAATTTTATACATTTTTCTTCAAAAAACTAACGACAAAAAAAAAGAAAAATAACTGTTTACTTGTGTGCCACAGTGCTTTGTTAGGTGTTTTACAGGCCTCTGAAAAGTCGTTTTTGTACGAATCTTGTTATAAATTCTTAGACTTAATTCTGTGGACCTGTACCTTTTGTCTTTTGAGACATGTCATGTGACTGTGTGACAGGCAGCGCTGGACACAGAGACGGTAGTATGCCTTGGCTTTGAAACAACACTCCAGGGCTCTTGTTGTGTTGATGGACGAGGCACCTAACCAGCTTAGGAAATGTCTGAAAGCCTATAGTAGCCTGTGCAGCAATGCAAGAGACACCTGGTTAGGGATTAAGAATTAATGGCTGCCTCTATATGGGTGGTTTAACGGGAACAGTGAAATTACTGCAAGTGTATGGATGTAAGATTTAGCAATTAACAATATCTTTTAGATATTTCTTTTTCTTTCTTTTATTCAGGACATTTAATTAATTCCTCTCAAATAAATTCTTGCTGATTATATGGAAACCCTGTTTTCTTTAGTATTCGCACAGCCACCCAGATGGCAGACCAATCAGCTCCCAGGTTGGCTGTGTGATTACATTGGGCAAGCATGTGATTCCAATTGGTGGCAGAGCAAAATGATCCGATACAAACAGTTGCAGCAATGCCGATTGGTTAAAGGCTGCCCAATAGTTTCAAACTTACCAAGAGTTCTACGCCCATTAGGTACAGTAGGCAAAGACTGCAAAAACTTCCAAATGGAATGTGTCCAGACCCTATCCACAAAGTGAATTTAGTGCATGGTCACGTAAGGCTTTCCGTCTATAACCTACTTTGTTTTAATATTTAGGTTTTCTTGTCCTGTGTGCGTGCGTGGTTTTATTTGCTAGCCATGGTTCTGTTCGGCAACCCCAGTGGTCGTTTACTGCCTGGCCTTATTTGGCGCTTTTGCTAACAATCTCGCTTCCTCTGCTCACTGCTTCCTTCCTGCTCCTGCTGGGGCTGTTCTCCAGATACTGGGCTAATTGGCTCACGTCTGCTGCGTCCGTGCAGCTGTCTCCCGTCAGCCCGTGCTCCTGCCCTCCAACCATTTAGATCCAGTAGTCCAGAGGTTTTCAGTCAGAGGGCGACCCAATACATTCCTCTGAAGCCACATTAGAAGGTCCTGCCAAACCTCCCCTTCCTCCAATAGCGATTCCTCAGCCTAGTTCCCATCCCATGGCTCCCACTGGGTCCCAGTATCACAAATGCAAACTGGCCAGAAAGAGATGGCACTTTTCTGGTCTGGAGAGAATTGTGACATGGTCATTACTGTCAGTGAGTGAGTGAGTGAGGGGAATGTGTACATTACCATAATGTAATGCACCTGTGGGCCATTGTTTAATGATGTATTTGGCCGTTGCTAATCCTTTTGCATTGAAGTGGTTTCTGCGTCTACGGTACTGTTGGGAATCCTCCTCGTAACTCTCTCTACGTTTTTGGAATTCAGTCACCCCTAACCCACTGGAAACCCCATTGCAAAACTATGTGTATATTTATCTTTTTTCTCATCATTAATATGAAGCAACAACAGACTCCATCGCCAGCGAATCAGACCGATGTTTGAATGGACAGACAGAAGCCTGGGCAGAGAGCCCAGCTGTCTTGATATTGTCTGCGTAGTTATGGGAGTAGGACCAAGGGGTTGTTGGGTGCAGCATTCTGAAAGACTGAGACATACACATCTCTTGCTATTATTACAGCAGAGAAATTATGCTTTGTAAGCAGTTACAAAAGATTATGGCTTTGCTTACACAGATATCTGTACGGGGAAGTGGATCCCACTGAAACCCCAACTGGGACTATATTAGGTCTTCCAATATTATTAAAGATTTGGCGTAAATGCATAATATCTGAGCAGAATTATATCTCCAATTCCCTCATTTAAGAGAAATTATGCAAGTGAATGAATGCACAAGGCTTGACTGGGCCTGTGTGTGTGTGTGCGCGTGCGCGCATGTGAGTTTGGCTTTGGGGACCCGATGTTGAATCTGCTGTACCCAAATGGCCAATAAATAAATAAATAAATAAATTCACATTTCATACCTAGATTAAAGAAATGGTCAATAATGCCTCCAGGATCTCAAGGAACCAAACTTTATTGTACAGACAAATGCATTTTATAGGTTGTCCATCACACTGTGCGTGTGTGCGTGCGCGCGTATATGCGGTGGCAGACTTTGCTCAGGCCCAGCATGGTAAGAGCAAACTATACTCAGCTGCAGTCCCCGTCACCCTTTCCCATAAAAGCTCTTCCAGATGCGCTGGTCGTGCAGCAGGATAGGAGGAAATGCCTGTCGAGCCGTACGGAAGAGCAGAGAGTGACTGTAGGGATCAGGGCGATGCTTAAAGAGACCATAAGCCTTGTCCTTTTACATTTGAAAACACTTGCATGAAGCTCAGGCAGCTGACACTCTTATCTTCTCTGGGTAGGTCTCTTGGTTACAGTAGTGCCTGTGAATATAATGCAGAGTTGCATTGAAGGGAGGTCAGTGGAATAAAGCACTGGCGGCTCAACCTTTTTGACCCGCTGAAAGCTGCAACCAAACAGTGTTCATAATAATGACCAGAATTGTCCAGCCAAAATGTATCAGTATCCCTCTGTGTCAGCTCAACATAATGTATGTAAGTAACACACACACACACACACACATTTAGACAAAACAGTCACACAGATGGCAGAGGCAGATTTGAAGCACCGGGGTGTTAGTAAAGCAAGGAATGTGTCCACATGCTGTGGCACGATGTAAGCATGATACAGTAGATGGGAAAGTAGCGGGGAGAGGACCCATAGTAAAAAGAATCGTAGATGGGAATTCAAGAAATCATATATCGCCGAGATGTGACGTGATGAAACTGATTATGTAGGTCTGGAAAGAGTTCTCAAGAATGCATTGGGCATTTGTGTTTTAGGAGCTCTTATAATTATAATTTAATTGGAGTGTAATCAAGGTGCTGGCAATGTAATGAACAATGCAATAATGTTAGAAACTAGGAAGGAAAAATAATGAATTGTTCTAATGTTGTGGAGACATAAGACAAAAGAGCAGAGTAAACACAGCCATCTGTCTCAAGGACCAAGGAGTAAAGACATATGGCTTCTGCCCCATTGATACCCCCTTACATTTTTAAAAATGTCAAAGTATAGGCTTCTAGACTGGCATCTGGACACCACTGTCATCCATGGGCACTCTGAGCTGGATCTTATTTCAGTGGGTCTTTATCTCTTAAATGCACACAGCTCATATACTCATTTAAGCTCCTTCACTGTTGTATATCCTCAGTTGCCCTGCTTTTTGTGTGTGCGTGTGCATGTGTGCACATGCGTGCGCCTTCAAAGTTTAAAGGGATGCCGCCCGTTACAGTACAAACACTTTTATAGAGCTGCCTTTGTATTTAAGCACCACAATCAGCTAATGACTTCCTTATTTTTATTGTTGCTAAGGCTCTTCCAGTCTCATTTTAAACTCCTGGTCATTTCAGGAGAACTAAATATCCGGTAGCAGTGGCTTAATGGGTTGCCGTTGGCAACCTTTTAATGGGGTGAAATACACTGGCAGAGGGGTTGTTTTTCTTTTTCACGCAGGGCATCGAACTGTAACTTTTCCAGAGCTATTCATCAAGCCTTGAAGAAGAGTTCTGGAATACACACAAGGTGTGTTGTTTTTATAGCTGGAAAAAGTATGGACTTTAGTTGTTAAGTTTGGAACAGGTTAGAATTGTGCAGCTATCACTGTTTTACCTGCATAGAAGCATGTCTTCCACTAAACTAAACTGTGTATAATGCTTAAGATGTGTGAAAACGCTTATGACACATTTTACAAATTCGAGGCAAGTGGGTATAAGGATGGTGTCCGTAAGTTCTGGTTGGCCGCGCGGGTGCTGCATTTTATATTGGACAGCGTAGTGTGAATACAAAACCAAAATAATACAAGGAAAAGTTTATTTAAAATTTCACACAAAACAATGTTTCTGTGTTGCCACTGTTGTCTACTGCCATATTCTCCTAATTGTAACAATTAAAGGAATAGACTGGCATTAGAAGCACCAGATTTAACACAGTTAGTTAATTTAATATCCAATAGAGCCCTTAAGAATGCATCATATTGCTGGGAGCCTCCATGCTCTTCTCTTGTAAGAATGCACACCCCACTCCACCTGTTCCACTGCTCTACCCTCAGCAGAGTGGCCGGTATTCTCTTGTTTCCTTGATATCTTGATGTGACACATTTCAAAGCTGCCATGGATGACATCGGATCTGTGGGAGTGTCCTCTAATAGACGACATGGACGCGTACAAAACATTTAAATAAGCTATCATTTAATTTTTTGGAAGATTGTCTAAACCCAGTAACTTGTATGTATTGATGATGTATTGAAGTAGTTTATTTAATTTATTGTCAAGAAAATACAAGGCAGTATTTTTTATTAGAGTATGATTAGTCTCTGAGTCTGTTTATCCAAAATGACAACTATTAGTTATTTATTTAAATTTTTTTTTACAACCACTTTCACAAGCATCAAAACATGTTGGGGTGTGGGGGGAGCTATAGCAATACTGGGCCGAGAGGTTTTCTGGGGTTGCATAACGATGCGTTTCAAAAATGAAAGATACAGTTTTACCCCAGCATCACGCCATGATTCCTGTGTGTTAACAAGATATTTCGATTGCTGTTAACATAAAATAAATATACAGTAGGCCTAATAGTTTGGCAAGATTCTCTCCAAATCATATATGAATAAAAACATTTAACATAAAAGTATTGTAATATGAACTAATAGTCCCTGACGAGTTTTTAAACTCTCCTGTGAGGGTTATGAGTCGTTGTTGAAACAAATACCACTTGGCTCACTCTGAATGACTTGTCTGGTTTTAGAATGAGTGTCTGCATTAATGCCCAATTTGCCCTCTTTCCCCAGGGTGCAATGCCAAAGAGGGGGCCATTCTGTTTATATTTCGGTCACACCCGCTGTGTCACCATATGTTTCCATGTCTTTTTCATGGAAAGTGAAATCATGAGAGAAATTCTCATGATGAGTAAGAAGCTTTTCAAACATACTGTCCTGTGTGTGCGTGAGAACATTTGAGTATATCCGGAATGAATTTCAGTCATACATGTGTGTAAAGTTTCTTACAAATCCTTTTTTCGCACAGTTAAAGTTTCATGCTGAGGTAGTAGGTATGTGTGCAAGTGTGCACTGTTACAACAGGGTGAGTTTCATATGTGCGTGTTTCATATGCATGTTTGAGTTCATTCCACCTGTATTTGCATCATGTGAGCCTTTCAAGTGTGTGTTTGTATGAATCTGTTTCACACAAGTGTGCGTTTCATTTATGAATGCATTTCACATGCAGGTTTTCAGCAGTATGGATGCATATGTGATTCCCATGTGAATGTGACCCTTCATACTCCTCTTCAACAATACCATCACATGTAATTGTAGGAGTGTGTTGTCATGATTTAAGCATATGTATGTACTGTTCTCATAGAAATTGCATATTTAGATATAAAATGGTTGTTCCTATAGAAAGCTCAAATGTAATCATACTTTCTTGGTTTTACCAGGATGGAGTGCTACATTCAGAACTTGTTCATGATCTTTAACTTAGTCCAGCTAGACCTAGACTGAACTTTGAGTTCTGCTTGCCGACTTTGTTGTTTTGTGCTAGCCCGTGTCTGCACTATTAATAGAGTTAGCCTGAGAATTCAGACTAAGGTCAGCAATTAGATTCCTGATTCTATTAGAGGAGATGACAGCAAGGAATAGCTCCCCCAGTTCACCTAAATCACTGCTTTTGACATGGTATTTTATTTAGGCCTTGCTTTTATGCACAATTTAACTAATTTCTCTCCTTTCTTCCTCACTGTATATCTTCCCCTCAGTGTCACGCTATACCTAAAGGTGCGTTCTGAATTGGCGAAGATAGCAAATGTTTATACGTTTTATAACATTTTCGGTTTTCCATTTTATTTGAGATTCGGCGTGAACATTTTGCGAAAATAAGCAAACGGTCTGAGGTAAGCTCTCAGCGAACACAAACTGACGTTGGACGAAGGGTGACCATTTTCAGTCTAATAATTTTGGAGTGTTTACACCTTAACGTTCATGTCATGTTCAAAATAAACTTTTCCAATTCTGAACGCACCTTTGAATAACCCAGCAGCAGCTCTTACTTGTAGTCACAAAGACCCAGTCTAGTGACTGCAGAGCTTAATTGTGTGTCAACGAGGAGAACCCAAATTTCCCAGTATGAAGCTTAATCCTCTGTCTTTCCAATGAGGTCTCAGTTTTTCATGCTATTTTCTAGCTCAATATTATATTATTGAGTCTCCTGCACTAAAATCATATAGTTTGCTGATCCTGTGTTGATGAACTTGAAGTTGCATGATTCTGCACGGTGCCAAGTCTCACCGACTGGCTGCCCTTTTCCTTAATGACACCCATATTTATTTACACCTCGCCTCCTCACTGGAAGCTAGAGTGACTATGACGCACACTGATGTGCATACATACTTAATGGTCTACCTACTGTACGAGTGATGAATCATTTAGTCATTTTATAAATCAGTTATATCCAGTGCTTAATTGTTCCGGATAAAGGCTCAATTTAGGGCATTTGCGTTTCGATATCTTTGAAATTATTTGATATTACAGGTGCTAGTTAGCTAGGCCGAATAAACCAGAACAAAAGTACCATAGAATTAAAGCAACTTTATTTTTTATATAATATAATGTGAAGTTGCACGAGAATTGAACAGAACAGGATACAACAAGTTGGTTGGGGAGTTTTGTTGAATGAATTTGAGACAGGTCTCAAATAAACTAAATTAGATTTGTGAATGAATCACCCATGTCCAGCCCGGAATATGAACAAGGCTTTTCTCACACTTAATATACATCAAGCAATGTCTCGTTTCACAATAAAGTTTTCTGCCTTGCCTTATGTTTTGATGCATCACAACTGAGAAGATTAGGTCTAGATTAAGTCTTTCCTGATCACAACTCAACCCCAGAGCCTTATTGATTTATAAAGGCCATAAAGATGCCATTGACACAGCGCACAGTCTGCAGTAGGGAAAGGACAATGAAATTGGGCTCTTCTTGAGAATGTGGATTAGGCTCAGAGAAATGCTTTTCCTGTGGCCTAAAATTCAGTGTGTGTGTAAATTGCATTTATTGTGGTAAAGTATATTTTTATAATCACTACCCCATAAAAATGTATATAAGCTGTGAGATGTCTGTCACTACGGTATCTGGAAGTTGTTCACACCATGCTGTATAGTATGATTGGATTCATGCAGGTGGTGCAATGCTCAATAGGCCTTGCTGTCTTTTAAGATGCCTGTTTTTGTTGTGTTGTGTTCCAGGATACTGTGGTTACAAGCATTGGTCAACGTGCCGATTAAGCATAAGGTTATGGGAAATGCAGTCATTACGCTATTGCTCCTGCAATACTACTAATATATGCTTTAAATTGTAGAACCATAAGGCATTGACTATGCTAAGATGTTATTGCTAGGGATTGTTCAACATTGAAATGCCTTATCTACTCAATGTTGTTAGTTCAATTGAACTGAAGATGGAAGGGACCTTTTTGCTGAGTCTGACAATCAGTTCTCAACTGCTGTCACGCTCAGTGGTGTATGTATATGTGAGTTAGCAGGCTATGCCCAGCCTAAATAAATATGATCACGCACTAGTGAATGTACCCAAACACAACCTCCTCAGGGTGGAGGTGAGCTAAACAAACCAGGTGGCTTACTGCTCAGATTTAAGACAACAGTAAACTTGATGCGTTAGTAGGCTTAGGTGAAGCTGATCGAGAATATACAAACTTTGTTATCCAATTAGTTATTAACATTTAAAGTTTTTAACATTCAGAGTAGTCTGACTCATCTCATAGACATCACACTCTCAAACAACCTTTATCACTGTATATTTACTATACTGTGTATACTATACTGACTAGGACCAATAGGAGATCAGTGACACATTAATTGGGTCCTTCAAGCATTACACTTGCTTCCTATTGGTATCAGACTTTAAAATATTAGTAATAATCACATTGCACAGTCAGGATCCCTCATACATCTTGATGTTCTATCGGGTTGAGGTCAGGACTCTGTGCAGGCCAGTCAAGTTCCTCCACACCGAACTTGCTGATCCATGTCTTTATGGACCATGCTTTGTGCACTGGTGTTGTTGGAAACAGGAAGGGGCCATCCCCAAACTGTTTCCACAAAGTTGGGATCATGAAATTGTCCAAAATGTCTTGGTATGCTGAAGCATTAACAGTTCCTTTCACTGGCACTAAGGGGCCAAGCCCAACTCCTAAAAATACAAGCCCACACCATTATCCCCCTCCAACAAACTTTACACTTGGCACAATGCAGTCAGACAAGTACAGTTCTCCTGGCAACCGCCATACCCAGATTCGTCCATCGCATTGCCAGAAAAAAAGTGTGATTCGTCACTCCAGAGAAGTGAGAGAACGCATCTCCACTACTAGTAGTGTCCAGTGGCGGAATATTTTACACCACTGCATCCGACGCTTTGCATTGTACTTGGCGATGAAAGGCTTGGATGCAGCTGCTCGGCCATGGAAACCCATTCCATGAAGCTCTCTACGCACTGTGCTTGAGCCAATCCGACATTTGGAGGTCTGTAGCTATTGTGTCTGTAGCAGAATGATTTCTACGCACTGTGCGCCAGCATGCGTTGACCCCGTTCTATGACTTTGTGGCCTACTAATTTATGGCTGAGTTTCTGTTGTTTCCAATTGCTTACACTTTGTTATAATACCACTAACAGTTGAACGTGGAATATTTAGTAGTAAGGAAATTTCACGAATGGACTTCTTGCACAGATGGCAACCTATCATAGTACCACGCTTGAATTCTGTGAAATCCTGAGAGCGACCCATTATTAGTCTGCATGCCTAGGTGCTTGATTTTGATACCCCTGTGTGTCCATAGAAGTGATTGAGTCTTGTAGTGTTTGGTCAGCAGCATTAGGTAGCAGGCTTACATCCGGGAGGATGACAAGTGAAGATTAGAGAGAAGAGATCTGTTGTGTGTCCATAGTGAAGCTCATGTTTGTCCTCCAGGCTATGGCAAGCTCTACCTTAAAGTCATTACAATGAAAAGCCTAACCATTTGAAAAATGAACACACTGATTTAACACATTACCTACTTTAGGTGCAGTGCAGGGCTACTTTTAGCCTCAACTGGGAATTTGGGCTCTAGTTTTTTTTATTTTTTTTTATTATATTTTTATTCTCGTGTCACAAGGCGATTAAAGCCGAGTATTCACCTTGATTAATGAGTTCTCATGTCTGAGGCGTCAATCACCACACTGATTGTGTTGCTATCTGTCACTCCAGATGAAAGCCTCTTTCACTGGTGAGACATATTATTTTGGAGCAGAACTAGTCTCCTAATGTATATTTATATAGTTTTAAAAGAAAATAAACTACAGATATATTTATGAGATTATGTTTTAATAATATATTTCTGTATGTGTCATGTTTTGAAATGCAGCCAAGTCAAATCACTAGCGTTTCCACAGAGGATTTCATAATTCTTGTTGTGTCTAGTTCTAGAGTTTTAAAGTTTTTGTCTAGTTTTAGAGTTTTAAACCATAATGCTAATATTTTTTTTGCTGCTATTGCATTTGTGTAAATAACAAAAACTATAGACGGAGCCTAAACAATTATAAAACATTAGGTTGTTCAGTTTTCCCAACCATATCAAGATCTGAGGTGTTGCTGGCATGCACAATAATGTAATCCCTGCTAACATTTTGGAAGTTTCATGCAACGTGCAACTGCAAGGGACACATCTCACTCTGCGTTCTATGGTGTTCAACTAAATGAATAACATAAATGAGTTACAATTCCTTCAGAATGTGTTACTTGAGTAAATTCATCTGTTGGGTTTCACATTTCATTCAGCGTACCAGCGTACCAGAAGGGTCTAGCACCCGGGTAAAATACGATAGTATTACATAAAATAACCTTCCAGATGATTTGTTATGGTCGACACGCATGCCATTGTTCACTTCAAAAAGACACATGCAGTTGAACTTTTACCCAAAGAAAGGGGTTTACGACAGAACTCCTGCATGTCTTACTCCATATGATGTATACTGTAATGAAACTCCATTATTGCCTTTTCTAATGATCCAGTCAAAAATATTTTCTAGAGCTAAAATCCTGGTTATACATTAAAACGTGTGTGTGTGTGTGTGTGTGCTTGGGTATATTATGTTTTATTGAATATATAGTTCAGACCGTATCCTCACACTATTTAAGATGTAACACAATGCCAGCACTGTTTAAGATGAGATATTGCTCTTCAATGAGCATTCTCTGCATACATTTAGATAAGACCATGTATAGGAACCTGAAATAATGCAAGGAGGTTCTGTCTTGGAGAAATGCGTGTGATAGATCGGGTGGAATGCAGCACAGAAGACGTTGGGCCACACAACCCACTGGTTTCCCTTTTACTGGGGCACGCAGAGTTCATAGCTCGCCAGATGTTATGATAGTTTTGTCTCTCCAGGTGTTGGTTTTTCCCTGCTCTGTTTGGGTGCAATACACCAGACCACATGTTTCCAGACTCGATCAAACGCAGGCAATTTTCCTCTATGGTGGGTATAAATAATCCAGCACTTTTTTTTTTTATGGCTGTCTTGGGGTAATTGGAAACCGATAGACATGATATAATAATACATTTTCCTCAGCATTATGTGATAACTGAAAATAGATGGCAAAAGTAGTTTAAATACCCTGGACTGAAGAGATGACAAAGTAATTATTGAGTAAAAATATAGGGGGGGCATGTTTGGTAAGCTGACACACTTGACACAATTTTAACATGTCATATCTATGTATCTTATAGGCCTATGTTATAGTATAACTGCACATTGAGCTGCTAATTTGAACTGCTTGATCTACAGTAAATGTTGCTCTTATTTAGCAACGTGTCTAAAATTAGGCCATGGCAGCCGTTGGCCTAGCTAGAAATTAGCATACTGTTGAGTAGAGATCTGCTGTGCAGTGGGCAGTGAGACTGGTTCTGTGCTGGTGAGACCCAATGTTGGTTCAGGCACATATTGTACTCAAGCGCCAAACAAACCCTGGGTGAACAGGAGCCCCGTTACAGTGATTCAGAATTCAGCTCAGACTAATATAAAAAAAGTAGGGTCTCGTGATTTGTAATATAAATGTTACGTCACTTCCTTCTCCCCAAAATGTTTAATTAAATTTTCGAAGTGGTTTTGACACTTTATTGTTGCCGTGGTAGCTGTTGTTTTAAGTACAGTAGTTGAACAAACTATTCCACATTCTTCTTACACTGCTAAACATTCCCTTCATTGAGTCCTTCAGCGGAAATGGCCTCTTACCAGAGCAATGGCCCCAGCCATTGTTACCAAGCCACCTAGTGAGGAAACACTGTAGCTCCTTTGTTACAGGAATGCTTCTGTTTTCTGATAGACTTGAATGTTGCGGTTTGGTACAGTAGCCAGTGAAAGTTCATCAGATCCAGTATCTCCTTCTTCCCTGCGGTTGTGGAACAATATTTATGTTCTTGGACTTGCTGCACATCTGCTTGGGTTAGTCCGTTAATAGTCTGCTTGCAGTGAATCTTACAGTACGGCCGATTCCCTGACTGCTCTCGAGGGGCAAAGCGTATAAATTACAAAATCCCTGCGTGGTGCCTCAGCTTTTCTGCTGAACTGTCACCAACGCAGTGCAGACAGTCTGAAGGCTGTGTGGGTCAAATGTGCCTTGGTCAGTACTCGTCTGTCTACAGTATACTATTTGTTTGTGGGACATAGGCTGCTGTGCAAGTTACATTAACCAGTGGCATTCAATGTAATTTTGTTGTTTATTTGCTTTTGCAGTGAAGCAGTCGTGGCTTATTCTAACTCTGCTGGCTACAAGACGTAAGCAGGATGTTTTGTTTAATCTGAGAGCGCTGACTGACCTTATGCTGGTGATTGACTTCTACGTACACAGGGACACAGATGTGCATACATGTAGGTCTGCGCGATGCTGCCGCCTGTATCATTATAGTGGCACATGGACGGGGGGGGGGGGGGGGGGGGG
>JAODUH010078815.1:0-15550 GCA_027564835.1 Typhlichthys subterraneus
TTTTTTTCTTTTTTTTTCTGTCTTTGGAGAACAATTGCATGGCAACATGGTTACAATAGGACAATGATTCCAAGGAGTTAAAGGTGATGAGAGAAGAACACAATATTGACACTTACAGGTTGTGGGTTGTTGGCTGGAGAAGCTGCATGTGTGTGATTTTCACTTATGCTCTCATTTGCGTTTGTGTTCCCTTGGGCAGCAAACACCTTTGTTTTCTTTGTGAACATTTTGTCAAAGGGGTTAATTTTCTTGGGTTTCTTGACACATTCCTCTTCAATAGTGTTATCTGTGTTTTCACATATTTGTTCTTCACGTTTGTGGAGTTGGCCATCTAATTCCATTACCACAGAATCAGAACAATTTGACTCTGTGTTTGGGATTAATGGTATTGGCTGACAGTTTTGCTGAACTGCCTTTTCACTGTAAACTGCAAAATAATTGTGATATAACACATTGTGATATAATGTTCGGTCACATTGACATAATTGTTACAGAGACATTAATGATTGATTTTGTTAAACAAAACAGAGATGTACCAATCATTTCTTCAATAGCAAAGAATATGCTGTAGTTTTGCAGCACTAAATTATACACTTTTGGTAAGCAGCAAGGTAGTCATCCCAGACCACCATGATACTTATGACATGCTCCACGACGCAAACATGGGCTAGTCTGTTCTGGGAAAATTGACATTTGCCAAAATCAATATTATCCTTTTCATAAACTCAGGGAGTCCAGTTGCTTCATTGAGCAGTAAGGTATTGTTACACCGTGACTAATTAAACATCTCCACCTCATCCATCTATATATGCAACCACGCCTGTAGCTTACATTGTTAGACACAACACTTAGAACAACCAGGAGTTTACAGAGCCATAGCAATATCAAACTAATCCCATAAGTAAGTTTCACAAACATCAATTAACTGTGTTAGTTTAGTAATAAAAGAAAGTGTTATTCATAGTTCTTATTATTCATGTTGACTTATTAAGGTTAGAATATGTATGTTTTGATAAATTAAACAGCCTATTTGTCTTTACATACTGTACAAATGTATGATATTAATGTGTGTGTGCGTGTGTGTGTGTGTGTGTGTGTATGTAGACAATTAATGTTTCAACATTAATTACATTTTATAAATAACTAAAATGTACATACATATGCACACGATACAAAAGTGTTGGCACTTACCATTAGTACCCAAGCCATTTGATTTGATGTCTACAGCAATACCATTAACCCCTCCATTTTCATGCTTTTCAAGAATATTCCCATTCTATTTAAAAAAAAAAAACACACATTATTCTTATCAATCTCTACTGAAAAATAGTAACTTGGCATGGCTAAGGATAGCCTGCATGCTTGAAACAAACAGATTTACATCGATATTTCATCCTTTCAAATTTTCCCGTATAGCAATATGTTCATGTTCTCTATAAAGTGGCAAACATTGTCGCTAAATCTAAAGTTGCATCATATAAAATATAATAACAAATAATGTAATTAATAACATTTTACCTCATTTAGCTCTATTGGTCTGGAATTCTCATTTCCCATAATTATCCAATTTTAGACCTATAGAAAAACCAGTTAAATAGAATCCAGTTCATTTTTGATAAACACCATTCAAAGTATGGCATTTTACCTTGTGTGTCCTCTGTGTCAGTTACAGTATGGTCCTGCGAAGCAACGTGCTAAATAAATCCCTTTCCGTCTGTCAAATGGGGTGTATTTATGCTGAACTGTGTATATATACTCAAGTCTACTGTGCTTAAATGGGCGGGACTGTTTGTTATTAATGAATTGGATGTCCTTCAACAACTGTCCACCACCAACAATAACAACACTTACTAAATAAATACATACAGTACCACATCACATAACTAATATTTTTGTAAATGATCTGAAAATAAGCAATAAAAATAATAGTATAATAATAATGTGATTGTACAGTAAATGATAATGCACAGCAATAAAGATTTGTAAAGAAATATGGCTAGGAAGAAACAGGATGTGTACAAAGGATATAGTACAGGTGTGCCATTATTAGTCATATGCTTGGACTGGTACTCTTCCAACCAGGGCAAAACAGCATTGCATTAACTATAGTCACGTTGACTGTAAGAAATAGTTTATGTTTACTTTTGGTATGGACAATTGTGTCCACATATATAACCCATGACCTTTCAACTGGGAGTCTATAAACCCTGACCATGTTGGCCCATTAACTTGTATAAAAGAGTACTGCCTACTGCTATCATTAAATTTATTACCAGATAATTACCGTACAAACAATATTATATATAATGATTTGTGTTTCCCTGTAAATACTGTACCTCTACTGTATGAGTAATTTATTTACTTTTCTGCAATTAAAATTAATTATATTTAAAAAATATTATTTATTTCCTATCCAGTGCATGGGATTCATGAACACAATGTTGTTGTAGTCTATAGTCTGTAGTGGGAGTTGGAATCCCTTGGATTTACTGTGTGCTTTATGGTAGAATGAGAAACAGCGCAACCTCTTCCCCAATACAATTTACACATTCCAGTTTGATTTTCCATATATTTTATTGCCTCCATATATTGTCATTGTGTCACTTTCTGTAGAAACTATGTTTTTAATTGTAATAAAACAGTTGGTAGATTCCATGCACATTCATCAAATCTGAGAAATGTTTGTATTCATTAAGTATTTGAACTTGGGTGGAGTGCTGTTTACTAATGGATATTTACATATCATGAGTTGATCTGGCTGATCCAAAGTGTAATTCAACAAGTATTAATATTTTAAGTTTAAATAAATTATGAATTATGAGTTCTAACTAACACAATCTATTAAATTTTATGTATCAAACTGTAGCTTGTGGATATCTCAAAAGGAACTACTTAATATACGTAGTTTGTTTCGTTTGTTTTAAAATTTAACAGAGTAATAATGTACAAGAGAAATAAACAAATCATACTTTAACTACATTTACAATGTACTGTACGTTCTATTATCTAGTATCATGTACTTATAACTCCATTGCGCTAGGGGGCAGTAATCTATAACTGTTCATATTGCGTGAGACAGAAGAAGCCAACATGGCAGCTACTATGAAGCCGAATGTGGTAAATAAATCAACATTACATTTTTTATAATGTATTAATAACATTTCAGGGCTAGTCTAGCTATTACGTCCACAGTTGTATTTCTACCCAAGCAAGGAAAACACTATTATCGCAATGCTGATGTAATTTGGTCCTTAGCCACACCCTCGTGTGTGTCAGTACGATAACGCATAGCTACACTACAGTGCGGCAGCCACTGCTGGTACTACTGGGACGATCTCTGATTATAAATTAAATTATAGCAGTGGTGCTGATGGGGATGGTCATGCCAGGGTTGCGATTGTTAGGCTACAACTGATAAACTTCATCTGCCACGGTGCCACCATTATCTGTGAAGCAACGCAGATGCTCAGACAATACCCAACCCCAACATGACCAATACTGCATTGTCCCACCATGATTAGTTAGACTATTAGTTAAGACTAAACTTCTTGACGTGCTTTATTACTTTAGGTTCATCTGCACATAATCTTTTTATAAGGATTATACATGATGCCCCCCAACTTTACCTGAATAGCAAGACTTGCCTTGCTTGGTTTGTATTAGAAACATTAATCATTTATCATATTTTCTCATAGGCAGTTGAAGATGTCCATGTCACTTTTGAAGATCAACAGAAGATCAATAAATTTGCAACAAACACAAGTCGAATGACAGAACTCAAAGATGAAATAGAAGCTAAGAAAGTAAGATTTTAGAATTGTGAATATGTGATCATTACTTGAATTCTGGCAGTTCTGCTCATAGTCACTATATATAGTATTGTTATAGTTAAAGGTATGATAAGCCATACACTTTTTGTCAAATTCAACAGATCTCCTCGTGGTCCGGTATCTTACTGTACTCTCAATGTATGAAGGGTTATACAAATTGTAAAAATGTAATTAAAACTATAGTAGTAAATCATACAATAAGGCATCCAATTTAAAACAATCATTTACAATTAAATATAATTTAATTTGAAGTAACATTTTAACTTCAAATTAAATTACACTTTCACTGGTAAAATGTCTCAAATCAAGAGTGATTGCTTTACAACTGACATTGAGGTTCCTCTTGCTGTTTCTATTTTGTCCAGTATTTATATTTCAGCCTGTGCAATTCCATTCACCACTGTTTTAGATTTGAAAGAGTTTGCATTTAGGTTGTTGCAAAGCTCCTCCCAGTCAAGTTGGCTACGATAATATTAGTTCTGTAAACCCCGCACACTACAGGACATTGGGCAGATAATCAGTTCCGACCAGCCTCGAGTCAACTGTGATTGTCGGGAGGTGCTAATCAGCCCTTGATCGGGCCAAAAATCCTCTAGTGTGGGGTCAGCATTAATGCTTTTTGAGCTGTAATCTTAACTGTAAAACTGCACTCTGATGAAACAGTGTTAATTTTAACAAGATTTTATGGTTAGAAAATGAACACATCATATCCTTAAAAAAATAGCCCTGGACTTGGCTGGTTTCCAAAAGTCCTCCTTGTCTACTCGGGCTGGATTTGGTTGTAGTTTATCAAAGAAAGAAGGCATTTCTAAAAGTTTGTACAGGATGTGTGTCTGCACTGTGTAGTCAAATGGTTGTGACTGTTGTTTTCCTCCACTCAGCTGTTGTCTTGACTGCATAGATTGTGCAATGGGTGGAGTCAGGCTCAGAGCTGGGCTGCAGTTACACTTTAACTGTAGGACAGAATCTCAGATTGTTAATTACTTTGAATTTTGGTTAATTCTGAGGCTGGCTGGTTATAGTTTATCAATGAAGGTAAGTATTTCAAATTGTATTTACAGTATGCGTGTGTAGTAGGCATGGGACGATTTGAAAAATGTTTATCAAGATCACTTGAGATCACTTCATAATTATGTGAGGATATTCATGATTATCGCGATAATGGACATTCACCATAATACAATTATCGGTAGTGTTAATGTTCACGATAAAGATAATATCGTATATCATCCAATCCCTAGTGTTTAGTCAAACATTGTTGTGACAATGTCTACTATGAGAAAAAAATTATCTCAATGTATTGACAAGCTGTATGTATATTTGCCTCCAGTTTTTATATTATTTTAAAGGTGTGATATAGTACACATTTTGGTAAATTCACGTATGCATGCTGAAGAAATAATCTGGTACTTCTACATAGCCCTGGCTTCGTGAATATGAACATAAACAAAAGTGGTGCAGACCACAACGAGAATACTCTAGCCTTCTCAATGCATTTCCAATGTGTGGGGCGGAGCTTCTGAGGGAACACCTAATGACAACGTTTCTCAACCCTGGTCCTCGGTGACCCCTGCCCTGCATGTTGTAGATGTCTCCCTGCTCCAGCAAACATGACTCAAATGAATGGGCTGTTATCATTCTCCGCAGAAACCAGATTTATAATGACGCATTCATTTAGAGTCGTGTGTTGGAGCAGGGAGACATGCACAACATGCAGGGCAGGGGTATCCCAGGACCAGGGCTGGGAAACGCTGCCTTATGGCATTGAAGAGAGAGGAATGACTTACTTGCTCTTTGACGTATTATGTTGGTAGGGGAACTTTAAAACTGCTTACCACTCTGTTACGTATCTATGCAGAAGTCCTTGCAGAACTTGCAGGATGCAAGTGATGACCTGATGATGTTTGATGACGACTCCTTGTTGATCCCTTATCAAATTGGGGATGTCTTTGTGAGTCACACCCAGGAAGAAACACAGGAAATGCTGGAGGCTGCTAAGGTTTGCTAATTGCATATGTACTTTTTTACTGTTGCAATTAACAGGCCAATGAAGAATATCAAAGCTATTCAAATGCACCCATATCCCTTTAATGCAGCATCAGAAGCTACTGCTGAAAAGCATTTTCTTAAAGAACTTGCATAGTGATTAGCATGACACGTAATGGGTCTCTGAACAGACTTGTACTATCTCTATGCTTCATGCTACTGTATTTCACATCTGCATGACAAGGAAGCTTCTTTCACGTACCGTCTTCCATGTCCACAGGAAGCCATGGAGCGGGATATCAGGAAGCTGGAAGAGCGTGTCACAGCCATACAGCAGCTGCTGGGCGATCTCAAGATCCAGCTTTACGCCAAGTTTGGAAACAACATTAATTTGGAGGCAGATGAAAGCTAAGCCATTTCAATGGACAGCTGCATTAACGTGGACATTTTCATGCAGTTCAGCTCTCACACCACCGGGGGTTTGTCCAACTAACCACCCTGTGGATTAAAGTTTAGTCGGGGTGAATCTGATGCACGTATGAATATTTCTTAGTATACCACACACACACACACTGTTTTGTTGATGATCTTTTGGGAGGAGAATAATGTAATAATGACAGCAATGGTGGACATTTGGAAAGTTGAATAAATGCTTATGAAAACTGCTTGACACGGATATAGTTTATTGAATATTTATGAACATAGTATTCCCTTCACTTCGTTTTTGTTCGTTTTAAGTGCAAATTATATATATGCTGCTATTCATAAAATAACAATGTTTTATTATTATATCCAGTTATCAGTTGAAAATAATTTCAGGTACCTAAGAATATTGTTATTAGATAATCTGCTGTGGCTCTAGACCAAGGTACTGACATTGGGCCTGGAGTTAGTCAGGTAAAGATGGGTCGAAGTCAAACACAGGATAACTATTATATTCTACAATATCCACAGATATTGCCTGTGCTTACTGTAATAACTATGTTTGAAACCAAGGTTGTAAAGACAGGTGTACAGTATTTCCATATCAGGGGAACAGGCAGACTCAAAGCACCCATCTTACACTTTTTTAGCTACAGGCCTTAGCTAGCTGAGATCTTCTATTCAATATGGAGTTAGGCTACTTCTGCTGCTGCCTACAAAAACACCCCCTCAAGTCAAAATGTAATGTTAGAATCTCAGGCAAGGCATCACAACACAGAGTTCTTACTTGACACCATAGCAACATGGCTACATTTAATATTTACTTACTAAAACACATCAAAATGCAATTGGAGATTTAGCTACATTAATTACACATTCATATACAATTGGATATGTAAAGATATAACTTAGTTATCGTTATGTAATTATTAGCGTTTTCAACAGCTAAAGTTAAACCAGGTTAAAAATAAGACAGGAATGTTACAAGTGTGTTAGCAAATTGTGGAGGAAATTAATTAATTTGTTGTATTAGTGACTCAGGATAGATAAGGGGCACTTATATATATATATATAAAATATTAACATCTAATGAATTTATAAGTAAATCACTTTGTCAATTGAGTTATTCAAATGTTTTAACTTTTCCACAATATTTACATTTAATGAGATGTGTACATTTTTAGCTTGGACAAGTACAAATAATACACAGCCACATTAATGGAGTGTGGTTTGCTTGAGCTAATAAAATATAAGAAACAATCGCAGCTGACACCTCTGGAGGATCAAGATCTAAATTAACAAGTTCCTCAGGGCTTCCCACTGAACACTTAACTTTAATTAAGAGGTTAAGAGGAACTCCACCCACTGCTTGTTAAGTATGACATGTGGATCAGATACTTTTTATTACCAGTAATTGTTTTTCAATTATTAGCATACACGATAAGCACTAGCTCTTTTAAAAGGGAAGCTTTTATTTTGTTAAAATTTCTGTGGTTTTGTCTAATTGGTAAGCAGAGTATCTGATTTGCTGTTCTGTTTTAAAATTCAACCTAGTCGCATTGACATAAATCTACCAGCAGGTGTCTCTCGGTCACTAATATTCAGTCAAAGAGCTCAGATTTCTGGCCAGACACTGCATATTCTATCACTAAAATAACGTTCACTGGAGATGCACGTTAACACATTCATTGCTTAATCAGAGAAACCTTTTAAATTATGGAGGAAATTAATTGTGAATGTGAATAACATCAGTATGCCTACCCCTTAACTATACGTTATTATGTTGTTATTTGCACCCTGCCCTCCCTTAAGGGATTTGTACCCACCTTATTCTTTGCCGCACAGGTTGCATAGAGGGAAATTATTTTGCTCACTGACTTTTTGTTTGTCTGTATAGCAGGGTGTCAGGATAATGACAGACACCCCACACTCAAAAAGTTACCATCTTGAGCCAGTGTGGCATTTTCTATACTACTTATAGTTATTTTGCTAAGTTTGTTGCACTACAGGCCTACTACATTTTACATATTAGCATACAAATGAGAAGACACTGACTTTGGATGATAAAGAAAAATAATAATTAGTAAATCGCTGTTATTTGGTAATTATGTATCATGGGCTAGATAACCATAAGGGTTAGAAAAACCTTGAGCATCACCGATTGAACATTCTTAGCTGGGAACATGTTTGTGGAGCAAATGAAAAGCTATTACTTCCAGCCAAACTCGCATCGGAGTGATAAATAGTTAAATGTGTTGTTGGTTTTCACCAAAATGCATATTTGAGCCCCATTTTGAATACATTCTCACATTAACAATTGAAAATGCAGTCGTTCAAATTGTAACCATATTTTGCACTGGTTTTAATGTGTACATTTAAGGAGATACGTGAGAAAAGTTTTTCCACTACTTAATAAAACTAGACCCTTCTGATACCGCTTGATGCTGGATGTGTCTCTTTTCAAGGTCTTTGTATTGAAATTGACAGCCAGCCTTTGATAATGATATTCATGGAAACATTTGGCTTTCCACTGTTTTCATTTTGCAAGTTATTTGGCTGATTGTGCTAAGATTGATAGGAAAATGCATTTATGAATTTTTGCACATTAGGGACCATTTATTAAAGATGAGATGACTAACGGGTGACAATTTATGACCTTAGATTACCACTTGTCACTCATAGATGAAGATTTGGCAACACATTTTTAATTTTAACGTCTGTGTTCTCTACGGATAACGTTTGACTTTTTTTGTTATGTAGTAGCTGGCTTCTTACGCTGAACCTAAACAAAATTGGTCTAGAAAGATTTGACAATTAAATGTTGTTAACCAAAGCTATTTTAGCATAGCGATCAGCCTATCTGCCTCATGCTGCCACACCAGCTTACTGTCGTAGCTGATCCCCTTGATGGGCTGTGATACACTGAATGACAGATGTGTATGTGCTCAGCCCCTATCAACAGAAAGTGAAAGAAATTATTTTTCTGCAAATTAATTCACCTTGCATTGCTTGGCTGTTGGTCCTTTGTGCAGCAGTGTCTTCATACTGCAGACCTGTGACACACTGTTGCACTTCAGAATCACATTACACAGTTCAAATGTCCTCTACAACACCACATCTACACTCTGCGTATGCATTGTTTATTGTATAACACTTTGCTAATTTCACAGCTTTGTTGTCATGCTGTCATAATCTGGTATACTGGATTCATCAAAACACGGCTGTGTGATGTACATTTAATGAAATGACACTGGGGAAAATGGATGATTTGACTATGAAATTCAATCACACTTAAAGATCAGTCTGCTTAATTTGAACGCCAAGCTGAAGACAAACTACATTAGTCACAGTAGGCTACTATCTTCATGTAGCCTCAGGATCACAACGGAATAGGATTTGCTTTGCATCAACTTTAAAGTATACCATACAGTAGAGTATGTGATCTTGTATGCCACTAGATGTCACACTAAACATCAGCATCTCAGACCAAAACAAATGCTTCTTGGGCCACACGTACACCCAGCTCAGCTATGGAAACAAAGAACACACATGTCATATAAAACATAATGCTTTATTGAGAATGTGTTTATTTTATGTGAATCAACACTGTAAAACTAGGATTTTGGGTCTGTATAAACATGACTAATATAATGCAGTTATATACTTTTGTGTGTTTTCACAGAACTTTTAAAGGTAAAGTCAGCTATTGCAAACAAAATGCTAAATGCTAAATCAAATTCAACAAATATCTCCTCGCATTTCGCTATCTTAACATTCTCTGTGCATGTTAAAAAAAGAATCCGATACTTCTACACAGCCCTGGCTCCATAAATAGTAACATAAGCACCATTCATATCAAAGCCGTAGTACTATGTTTAGCTTCAAAATACATTTCCATGTGTGAGGCACCGCCGCGAAGGTCTGCGGAGCAATACATTTTTGATTTGAGCTCAAAGTTAACAAGAAGGAACCCTGCCTTACCGGGTTTCAGCGACTAGACTACTAACCTCCTCACTTGCTCTATTCTGATTGTCTGGTGTGTGAGCTTTTTATCCTCACTCCCTGGGTTGGGCTGATTAGTTAATGTCCCACACCTGGTGCTCCTCCACTAGGTGAGGAATGCAGCCGGCACATAGAGTCCTTTGCATGTGGCGCCCTTCTGTGGTCGCACCTTTGTACAGAGCCCCAGTTATTCTGCTTCCTGTAGGCCCAGGTGACATTTCTTAGGGTTGGCGACCAGCCCCACCTCTCGTAGGGCTTGCAGCACCGTACGAAGGTGCCAGTCCCTGCTATGAATGACTATATCGTCAGTGTAGGCTGCGGCGAAGGCCCAATGGGGTTGCAATATACGGTGCATCAGTCTCTGAAGAGCACCATGTAGCCCGAATGGCAGGACCGTATACTGGTACAGACCATCGAGGGTAGAGAAGGCAGCCTTCTCTTTTGCGTCTGGCGTCAAGGGGATCTGCCAGTATAGAGTTCCTGTTTGATGTTTAGGTGTATTTCAGCCAAAATGTATACAACAAATTACTACAGTGATATAAGTTAAGAAGCCGGAGTAAATTGAGAACATACATCAACCAGTATAGAGATAGATAGCAGCATTAGGAATATGTTTTTGAGAAACAAGTCATTGGTAGATGAAAATGACAATCTGGTCCACTTTTGTCACATATATTATCTAGTATGCATAAATGTATATGATAGCAGAGACAGAGGTAGCCTAAAATGTATTTGTCATGAAGAAATTATGATCACAATTTATATTTGAATCTATATTCTTGCAATGTAATACATGAAAAATGTATTATGCAATCCTCATTTATTACAAATGGATAATAGTGGTTTCTTCCCAAATGATTGGATGTAACATAATCTTAATAGTAAATTATATATCAGTAAAGAGTCATCCCTAGCTCTTTTCATTCTCACAGTGTAGAGAAACAGACTTATCAGAATGTACTGTAGGTCGGATAGTTTGCTTGTGTTGTCCAGAGAGGGTCTGTAACCTCAGAAATATCTTCATTTCGGGAATAACCCCCTCCATCACTGTGATCTGGGCAATGTTCCTTTTTTTTTATTCAACAGTATATTAAAGCTAACCTAAACTTAATTATTGGTTATATTTCTCTTTGTCTATCTAGCTTTTGAAGATGGGTGTGTTAAGAATGCCTATGACAGCAGTTGCGCCATAAGAGTTTTAATGTGGTTTAACATTTGTTGTTAGTTATTAATGCTGGTTCAAAAATCTATAAAGTAAAGTGTTTTGATTATGTTAATACTCAATTAATTATAAGTCAACAAACAAATCAATGGGTAACCTAATAAAAATATTTATTTTTGTGATGTAAACCAAATTATTTCTTGTTTGGCCTAATATACTTTTAACAATTCAGTCTGAAAATACATCACAACCATGTGACCTCAATATTCCAAAACATCTGACAGAAAGTTAACAGCTGGTATCTCATCTGCCTCAATATTTATGTCTTCATAGAAATATGGGTACACTGTCCTAATTGGCATGAGCAGAACTAGTTGTGAAATCTTCAATTATCTTACATTGTATTTATAATATAACCATCTAAACTATGGATATTACGGCAAGGTTAATCTCTTCTGTCTGACTGTTTTTAATTAAATCTCTGATATAAATGTGTTTTTGATTAAATATCTGATATACATTTGTAGTCCACACTTTTTGTACCAAGGCAAAAAAAAAATGTTATGCAGGGTGCATAAAATATATTCTTTCATTGTTTAATGAAATAATAATGACAAAATAACAAATGTCTTTGCTCAACGGAATATTCACACAAACGATTTTTCTCTCTCAATATAAGTATAATATAAGTATAAGTAAAACATGGCAATGGCAAAGATGAGTTATTCAAACCAACTTTGAAAGAAAATAAAACACAAACTGCCTGACTGACATCGCCTCGACTAGCCTAAGACAGTTTTGTCATCTGTTAGGGCGGGACAATTGACATAAGGGTGTCTCCGGTTCTATTTTAACACCCATCTTCAGAGGTTTGTGAGATAGAATTGAGCAAATACTCTCAAATTCAACCATAGTCTTTTTCCAGTCTAGTGTGAGGGACCTACTGTATGTAAAGCCAATGAAATCAATGGATTATGATGTTCCATGACAAATCCAATAGATTGTCTGGTGTAACAAATATAACAACACAACCACAAGATGTGGTCTCAAGCCTCTCCCTACTATCTAACCACAACTAAAATAACTCACCTTACGCAGTTGTTTCAGTAAACCAAAAACCCAGCGACGTCGTGATGTCCCACGCCATGCTCTTGACTCATTCCACCACCATTGACATGTACCTGAGACAATAGGTCTTAACGCAGGCCTTTGTCAAACAACAACCATGGAATAATAAAAAAAAAAAGAACAGTTAGATTGAAATATACACCCTCGCAAGTAACTGCCACTGCAGCCTGGAGAAAAGTCATTTTTAAGATACCAAACCACAACCACCCCCACACATGCACACCGCATAAACATTGCCAGTTACTACTCTGCACAAATAAGACCCAAAGCTCCCTCTACTTTCTTAAAAGAAAAATAAAGTAAAAATCCAGGACAAAATTTTATAAAATTAAGAGTTACCCAGACTACCCCCTTAAATGGGTACCTCAGTGCAGCTAACAAACATGAATCCTCGCTTAATAATATGGATGCGCCACCAGTTATTATGGAGTATTGCAAAATACATTTAACTAAATGTAATTCATATTACATTTTTTCACACTTCACAAATATGTGAAGTGTGAAAAAAATAATTGGGAACATGAGGTGAGGTGAGGCATGCGTGATAAAGTGTGTTGTGAAAGAAGCACCTAGCCAAAAGAACAGAACTATGGAGAACCCAGGGCATTATAGCCTTCCACTGGTGCAACTCATTACCATCAGTAAAGGCAATGGACAAACCTGCCAAACTAGAGAGGAGGAGGGAAATAAAAATTAAAATACACCAAATATCTCCTCGAAATTAACTATCTTAGCAAAGTGTTTCAATGTGTGGAATTTGTGGAGGGATTTGTTGTTATTTTTATTTGTATTTGATCTTGAAATTAGCATTCTCGAGAATGAATAACCCTGCCTTTAATTGTGGCCGACTCCAGAAAGGTTCAGTAATGATGTCTTAACAGTCTTACGGTCCTAGTGCTTTTCTAAACAGCATCATTGTTAACAATGAGCTGTTGTAGGATGGTAAAAGAGGCTTGTGAACAGATACATGGCTATATTTTGTAATAAGAACAATTCCTTTTGTAACCTTTAACGAGGGTGACGTACCGTAATAGTCTTACCCCTAATATTAAGCGACATTTGAAACTAAATGATCTGAATGGCACCATGATTTAGGGTCATTTTAGACTTTAGATTAAGATGTTTCTCAAGATATAATGCTTTTATAACATTTTAGAATAGCAAAATACATTGTTGATGAAGAGGCCAATTTCATCATTCACAACATATCATGCTGTATCATATCAAACATACTGTATATTATATGTGTTGGGTCATTATGTGCTACTGTATATATTTTTATAAATATATTTCCAAACATTGCCCTAATTTATTTTAAATAAGGGCAATGCCCTAATGCCCTAATGTTTGACTACCTGTATTCATTGTGAGCAAGCCCAGTGTTTAATATTAAATAAATATATCAATATGGACCTGTAGGTCTATCCATCCCACTCGCACCATGTTTATTGATGCCATTAATGTATACATATAATGAAACAGGTTTATTCTCTGGCTTATTAAATGTCCATCCAAGAGTATTTGAGCCCACACATCACCATGTACCACTCCTAATTTTGTTCAGATTGTGTCTTGTCTGGTGCAAATCACTACAGTTGAATTTCTAACCCAACTCTATAGCAATCTAGGGGCCTGCAATCACTCCCACATCCCCAAGTCAGCAATAACCGCTAAACATACCAGCTACTCCTGATATAAGAAATAAATAACAGGACAATGGTTTGTTCACAGTTATATCCTGCCACAAAATCACCATGTAATCCCCCTGCATGTCCGGGCACACCGTTGGGTAGATGGAGGTAGGCAGCCTTTTAAGTGTGATAGATGGAGTTTAGTTTCAACTCACTGCTGCTGTTACTTGTGTCTATGACACAGCCCTCCCCAGAGAGCTGGGGAAGACTGAGCTGCTTTATATTGTATTTCTACAAACCTCCTTGGTTGATGTTCATTATGTTCAGTCTGCATTAAAGCGCACACACGCTATTGAGTGGTTGAAGTTCTGTTTTAATGAACGGTAAACAGTTAATATTTTATTCTGTTAATAAATCTACAGCTGTTAATAGCTCTTGACTGAATGTCTGTTTAACTGTGCATTGATGAAAGGTGCCTATAACTGGCAAAATGCAAAATCACACTTGTTTAATAGGGGTACGGTGAGCATCTTATTTTGACAAAGTGATGTTGCTAATGCATTGTAACTGCATTCTTGGGCATCCGTCCAAACAATGCCTCATTTAATCCTTCTTAATATATGTATATATAAGTTTATTTGGTATTTTAATGATCATTTATTCTTATTGCTATGATTTTTGGTTGTGGCATGCAGACAGCTATGCATGTTGGGCTTTATTAGCCTTTTATTTGTTATCCAATTAAAAATGTCGTAAGCATTTTCCTCACTGAACCCAGTTATTTTGAGGTTGAAAATGATCTGGAATTATCATATTGAGGTGAGAGAATCACCTTCATATTTTGCAGGTGGAGTGTTTTAACACATTCAGGTAATTCTGAGTGTAGTGATAATTACAATATACAAAAGATAAATTGAAAGTAATTTACTAATGTTATGTTCACTTTTTGTCCTATTGGGATTATTATTCAGATTCCATATTCCTCTGCAAAGACACAAAATAATAATGTCTCTCAAAAAATCATACACCTTGAGATTATTGCATGGCACATGGTGGAAAAACAATTTTGTGATTACGTAAATGAGTTTGAAGAATTCACATGCAGGTCACTACTGCACTGCATTGTGTCCACAATAAAGTCTGAATGCCAGGCAGCCACACCGGTTATACACACTCTCAACTCTGTAGAGCTGAAATAATAGAATCTGCATTATGTACCTTTAGTATATTGGTGCAACGAAAGCACAGTTGCTAAACGCGAGTAAGGTTGGAAGTTTACAATCTAAAGGTCAACGTGTGAACATAGAAGCTATCAATCAATCAATCAATCTTTATTTATATAGCACTTTTCATACAAATTCATGTAACACAAAGTGCTTCACACTTCA
>JAODUH010078826.1:0-15549 GCA_027564835.1 Typhlichthys subterraneus
TGCATTTAATTCTCTTGCTTCCCCCCCCCCCCCTCTCTCTCTCTCCCTCTGTTTTCATCTCTCTTCTCTGGCTGTTCTTGTGGGTGATTTCAAACCTCTCGCCCCCTTCAACCTCACTCTTAACGTTCCCTTCTTTTCCTCTCTCCACCCTGCACCCTTGCCCCCCATCTTATCCCCGCTCCATCTTTACTCGCTTGCCATTTTCTCTGTCGGGGGTGTGATTGTTTCACCTCTTTTCCCTTAACTCCCACCCGACTACCTTTCCCGTTACCGCAGGGTGAGATTCTGGTAAGTACCCCCACCCCCGACAGATTACAAGCCCCGCCCAGGCGTCAGCAGAGGTAGGCCTGTGCAAGGGAACTGAGACCACCGCTCACAGGTCAGCCTTGTTAGCTGGAGGTTAGGCGTGGAGCTGAAGCAAACGCAACATGTTGGTTGTTGTTCTTATTAGGTTCTCCCCTCTACAGCTTGGCGGCCTGCTAAACAGCCAAGAAGAGAAGGTAGAGTGTGTGAACTCGCAGCCCAAACCAAGAGCTCTTTCAGTTTGAGTCACCAAACTAGTTACCAGTAATCGGTAGCTGTTTGTTGGTATCTCACACGGGCATAGTGATGTTTAATTCTTGGTTTTAGGACAATTGTCCTACTTTTATGCACACTACTAACCGTTTAATTTGAACTCTTAACTAAATTTATTTTTCAACTAGTTTTAATTTCTGCGTTAAACCACTTCATGCAGAATAGCGTAGAGAGACATGTCTAATTGTACCTCCACCCGTGACCTTTGCCTGCCATCAGTTCTCTTGACTCTGGGTTCACACTGCTGCTGCCTGTGTGCTGCTGCCTGTGTCATGGTGAACCATCAGTTTGCCTTGTGGAGAATCATCCAAAACATCAATGGGGAGATCAGTAGGAGAGAACAGGGAGGGTTTGGGGTTCATAAAGAAAACTTCCCTGAAATAAATTCCCTGAATAATTATTTTCCCATATTGATTTCCCATATTGATTTCCAATATTATTAGTATTATTACTTTATTTTTAACTAATGCATGCCAACAACCCTAACTTAACTGACCCTAGGAAATGAATGACAAATCAACATAATTTGATTCTAATTTGTTTAACCCATATATATGTATTAGTTCATACCTGTGCAGCCTGTTCGTATATGTTCAGAAATTAAAGTGTCTATGAAATATAATAATAGATAATTATGGTTACTAACAAGTTACATGGCATGATATTGTATGTGACTGTATGAACTGGGCTGAGAGAAATCTAATATATTACAGATTATAATCTGCCTTCACACACATCACTGTTTTCAGTTTTCCCTTCATCTAGTTTACACTGGTCTCTAGAAATTCCATTTTACTTGTAACATCCATGTCAACCTACCAATTTATCTGTAGTGTTCACAGTCTCAGCCTCTTCCATTTATTATCACTGTTTGTCTGTACATAAGGAGTCTCGTGTTGAAAGTCTGATCCATGGCATGGTAGATTTTCATTGAACGTTAGCATTATCACTGACAAGTCTGTATACTTAATTTTGGTATGACTGCAGTCAGTCTTTCTATTTATTTTATGCTTATACTTATTATTTGTGTTTATGGTAATATGTGCGAACAGATAAACATCTCGTTGAGTTTCAGAACTAATGTTGCCAGTACATCCTAAATTTAAATTCAAATTTGGTCAATGAGTTATGTAGTTGGCATGTCAATCAAACTTCTCTCCTGTTAAGTGGGTGGGCCCCAGACTATATGCAAGTAAAGGCTGGCTCTGTGAGACTACAGTGTTCATACCTCCTCTTCTTTGTTTTTGTTGGCTCACTAACCACTATTACTCACTCCAGTCCTCTGCTAGATGTGGAGGAAGCAAATGGGGTGTAAGGTTTAGCAGCATTCAGGTTATCCTGCTTTACAGGCGAGAGCATTAGTATTCCACGGCTTTTTACAACATATATTGTAATATTTGATAAAATGGAGACTAGCCTAAAAGGCCACACTCCTTTTTTACTTTTGTACTTTCACTTCTGCATTGTTCACTCTCCATTATCCTCTTTTTATTGAAATAATAATTACAAAAAGGGTTTTACTTTAACCTTTTGAATTTCAGTCCCTCTCTAAAACCAGGTTCAGTATTACCGTCTCTGTTCAAAGATGTTCTTCCTCACATCTAACACTCAGTTTACACCGTCCTTTCTCTTCACCTCCCTGTCGCCGTCTCTTGACTTGAGTAGGTTTGTAGCTGCATGCCTTGTGCTGGATTGTCTTCCTCCGTCCATCCGTCCGTCCTTACTAATCCCAGTCTGGTTTAACTACTGCAGGGTAGTCTACTGGCTAGACCAGATCACCGCTGACCTTTACTCTCTGACCGTGTGTGTGTGTACAAACACATGCTCTGGACACTATCTGGGCTTGAGTGTCTGGTATTCATCAAAAAGAACAACCACCTAATGATATAATTAGCATACCATGTTTCTCAATTGGTTCTGTTCAAAAATATACTTTCGTATACATATTGTGTACAATACACACAATATGTTGTATTGTTATATAAGGAACTATTATTGACTGAGTATTTTATATATTTTACATCGGTATAATGTAATGTCGAGGCAGGACAGAACTTGTCACAGAGGGTAAGAAGGTAAGACTTAAGACAACATGTCATTACATCTGTAAGCCTAAATATTAAAACAGATCTCCTTCATCCTGATACCCCCGTCCCCTTTCTCCCTCCCTCTCTCCTTTTCTCTCCCCCTTTGCCTTTCTCTCTGTACAGGTGATCCGTAAAGGCTGGCTGACCATTAACATCAGCATCATGAAAGGAGGCTCCAAGGAGTACTGGTTTGTCCTGACAGCTGAGTCCCTTTCTTGGTACAAAGATGAAGAGGTAAGAGGCCGGCCTGACATTACACTATGTTAAGAGGGCTGTGTGTAACATGTATTACTCTGGACGCTTTATACCACTGCATACATTGAAAAGCATAATTTGTGGTGGAACACCATTGCACAGACATAATGTAAAACATGTATGTACATTTTATTATTAGAAATGCAACTAGTTTCTAGTTTCACATGTTATTCTGACAAGTATATCCTAAGACAGATTTAAAATACAATGTAGTAGTCGTCATCGGTGGCTCCTTCTTTGAGAAGCGTGCCAGCGTCTGTCTGTCTGTGTGTGTGTGTGTGTGTCCCGTCCCAGCCTAACCAATGTGCAGACTACTGTTCAGCTTCAGCGTGATGAACAGGTAGTCTGAACACTGGGCAGGCGGGGGGGTGAGGAGTGGGGGGGCCTGAGGTCGTCATGGCTGCCGATCTCTGCCCTAGGGACAGAGGACACAGAGAGCAAACACGGCTCTGCTTAAACAACCACATTCACCTGCACTAATCCTATAGTGCCGTAGTTTGTCAAACTAGCTTTATTGTCGATTTGAAAGTGCAAGAGCTTTGTGTTGCCAGCAAGCTTTTTTTTTTTTCTTTTTTTTTTTTCTTCAAATATAACTGGAAACAGCTGGACTGTGGCCACTATTACATTACAGTCTGTACAATGAGCTTAAACACACTTTAGTTCTATTAGAAAATTATTTATAGGTTGTGTACAGGGGCCTAGATATGAGATTTAAAATACTTGACTGGCCGGAGCAATATCCAAATTTATACTGTAGGCAAAGCTTCTTTACACATTACAATATGTCAGTTTTTCATCATTGATTTTAATTGTATACGTATACACTACACACACTAAATGGTTTAAGTCATTTACTCACCATTTAATCGCTGATGCGGCCTTCTAATGCCTCGGCGATATCCATTTGTCTGGTGGGTGGGTGGGTGGGTGGTTGGTTGAGGACAGGAGGACGACTTAAAATATATAAAACTATTACTACTAACACCGTCTGACAACCTTGGGCGCGCATAAGGCCACAGCATTAAACCAGCGTTTTAAAAGCACTCAGCCCTACCGTAACGCCGACAGCCTCTGAGAACCAGTGAGCCCGATGGTGGAGACAAACTGACGTGGCAGGCGGGCTGAAAAGTTCCAGCCGGGATCTGACTTTGGAATTTGCAGGAAATCGTACTGGGTTACGGGACTGGAGGGGGGGAGGGGGGAGGAGAGAGTCTGACCATGTTCATGTGTGTTTGTGTGTGCATGGGCGCGCGCGCGCGTGTGTGTGTTGACGGTTTGAGCAGTTGCTCATGGATATTTTTATCTGTCTGAGTGTTAATATGCTCACATGTAAATGTAGTCTTTATGTACGGTAGCATGTGAACAGACCAAATACTGTGTTCATTTGAATATAGCAAATGTATGTTTAGCCTCTTTTATACATGTTGTTGCGTATTTGTTCCCGTGTGTGTGTGTGTGTGTGTGTGTGTGTGTGGGGGCAGGGTCTTGTTTGAGCAGTGAGTGATGTAACCGCTGGGCCTGTGCCGCTCTCTGTTAAAGCAGAAGTAAGCACTTCCAGATGTTTGTGCTCAACAGTGAACGCTGGGACCCCCCTTCCCTCAGCCAGGCACTCCTTTATGCTCCTCCTCCTCCTTTCCTCCTCTCCTTCCTCCTCTATCAGACATGCTGCTCCTCCAGACAGAGACAGAGAGAGGCGGCTCATTGGTGAAAATGCTAGGGTTCTCCTCAGCCTTTGGCTCCATGGTGTGTCTAAACACTGCTTCTCCTGTGTGCGTGTGTGTGTGTCTGGCTGCCATCAGGAGAAGGAAAAGAAGTACATGCTGCCACTGGACAACCTGAAGCTGAGAGACGTGGAGAAGGGCTTCATGTCCACCAAGCAGATCTTCGGCATCTTCAACACAGAGCAGAGGTCAGTGCAGTGTTTTTTTGCCCTCCGTGTAAAGGTCGGCTGCTCGCTGCAGCCTCGTGTGTGCGTGTGCACTCAACGCGCCCGTGTTGTATTCCCCGGATAGGAACGTGTACAAAGATCTGCGGCAGATCGAGCTGGCCTGCGATTCTCAGGAGGACGTGGACAGCTGGAAAGCCTCCTTCCTCAGGGCAGGGGTTTATCCTGAGAAGGACCAGGTCTGCTTTGGCCCGACAATCTCTCACAGGCTGCTCACAGGCAATAAAACGCACCTGTGTTGATCCCTCATGTAAAACGGTGCGTGTCCGTCCGTCCGTTTTGTCTCTCTGCAGGTGGAGAACGAGGACAGCGCCCCCGCTGACACGTTCTCCATGGACCCTCAGCTGGAGCGACAGGTGGAGACGATCCGCAACCTGGTGGACTCCTACATTGGCATCATCAACAAGTCCATCAGAGACCTCATGCCCAAGACCATCATGCACCTCATGATCAATAGCGTGAGTCAGCCGCTCACTCACTGCCTTTACATGGACCCGGTTATTCGGGTTAAAAGCCCCACCCGGACTTTTATGAAATTATGAAAATGCTCCATATAAACGCATCAATCGAAATGGAAACGTCCAACCCGATTTGAATATTCTAGGTGACAGACACGTTGGTGAACTTCCTCATCAATGGCGATTCGCTCTATTTTGAGGCCAACTTCCCTAGTGGTCATTAAGAGTTCTGCACCTTAGGCACATCCACGTTTGCTCCAGAACCACTGGGGTGTCTCTGTATTGTAACCCAAGCCGGTGTGGTCTGCAGGCCAAGGACTTCATCCACTCAGAGCTGCTGGCCTACCTCTACTCCTCCGGGGACCAGAACAGCCTGATGGAGGAGTCTGCTGACCAGGCCCAGCGCAGAGACGAGATGCTGCGCATGTACCACGCCCTCAAGGAGGCGCTGAACATCATCGGGGACATCACCACCACCACCATCTCCACCCCGGTGCCCCCGCCCGTCAACGACAACTGGATCCCAGAGAGCCGGTGAGACCAAAGGGAACAAGTGATGCCCATGTGTGCGCTGGTGGAGCCTGGGCTGTGAATGCCTTCAGGTCTCATTCATATTGTTTGTGTGTGTGTGTGTGTGGCAGCATCGTGTCACACTGGCACAGTTTACAAGAATGTACTTGAGTTTAGATTTTTGAGTAGTTCCAAACAACGAGGCAGAAAACATTTGTGACGCATCTGTGGCTCACAGGAAAATGAAACTGCACTTTCATTTCATTTGATTTGGTTGCGATATTACTCAGTGGCTTTGAATGCTGATAAGAATTGTAGGAGTTGGTACCGTATACATTCTTTTTCCTTAAATAAATGCACAAATGCATTTTTATTCTATTTAATATATATGATGTAAATGTGTATACTGTATATGACATATTTCCATCATATACATAATTATTTTAGTTGATCGTCTGATGCCAGTAATGCTCTCACAGGGAGACACTGACATTGCGGATTTTCTTTTCCACCTGACTATAACAATAGCTCTGTGCTGCCCCGTTAAGCCACCAGCCAAGAGCCCATTTTTTCTGCGCTATAACCAGAGCCGACTCCCAGTGCGACCAAAGGGGGCAGCAGAGAGTTAGAGGAGGACAGAAAGCGATCCTCATCACCAGCAGATGTCCCAAAGTAAACCTGCTCTTTGAGCTTTTGTTAAAATGTTCTCTTCTGTGTGTCCCAGCCCAACCGCCGCAGCGCCTCCCCCCAGCCGCCCGCCTGCAGTTCGGGGTCCCACACCGGGACCACCCCTCAACCCTACCCCGGCTTTCGGCGCTCCCCTCAACCCCTCCCCGGCATTCGGGGCGCCCCCTATCCCCTCTCGCCCAGGGCCCCCCGCCAACGCCTTCAACAGCGGCCAGGACCCCTTCAGTGCTCCCCCGCAGATCCCCTCGCGACCAGCCCGCGTGCCCCCGGGCGTGCCCAGGTAAGAACCTCCCCCCCGCGCCTCAACAAACAGCCATCCCCGCTGAGCCAATCAGAACACCAAAGGCTTTGTGGGCGTTTGCTGTCTTACCAACGGGGGTGCCTGTCTAGTCTGTCTTTCTAAGGCCTGCAGTCTTTTATTTTATTTTTTTTTTAAACCCTGTCACCATTACTCCTGTCTCTCTGCGCATGACTGCTTTAGTTGACTTCTTCAACATCATCAGCAGCAGCATCATCTCCGCGGGGGTTGTTTTGGTCCTTCTCTGTCTCTCTCTCTCTCTCTCTCTCTCTCCGTGAGCATGTCTCACTCTCTTCTTCTCTACCTTCTCTCCTCCTTGCAGCCGGAGACCCCCAGGCGCTCCTCACCGGCCCACCATTATCCGTCCTGCTGAGCCCTCCCTGCTAGACTAGACCTGGGGCCACTCCCACCTGTGGTCCAATGTGTGTGTGTGTGTATACGTGTGTGCACGTTAGGGCCAGGATGGGGAGGCCAGAGGGAAATGTACAGCAATATGCATTGTCCAGCCTTTACTCCAATGTAGTCTTTCTATGTTAATAAGCTGCTAATACCTTATTTGTTAATCAAAGAAAGGATATGACGTAACCACTTGAATATTACAATAATACTGGAACCTTTTAACATTGACCCCTGCTGCTTCATCTCTGGCCAGCAGGGGACAGTAGATGAGGCAGCTTGGCAGGTGTGTTCAGCCTGTAACACAAGCTCATTTGTGTCACAATAACAGAGTATCTGTTTTCCTCTGCCGTGATGTCAACAAACAGTTTATTAGAGACGTTAATATCGTTACAGGCTGGGTTTTCTCTCCCCTCCCTCTACATTTTGTAGAATGGCCTCCACCCTGCACCTCTATGTAATATACACACTGTTGTCAATGTTTTGTTTTTTTCCCGGGTTTCCATTTTCTTACTGATTTCAAACTGAAAAACAAATGGTTGGTGGTGTTGATTGCATTTCCTGATCTGTGCTATTTTATTTGAGGACATTGTCCTTTTTAATGAGCCCCATAAATGTAGCCTAAAATGAATTTGTAATAGTAGCACAAGATGCTAGGCTGCATGATACTGAAATATCCACTCGAGCCTGTTCTTGATGATACGTTGAGCGTCAGCTAGCTTGACCACCTTAACCCAAGCACTTCTAGCCTTACCACACTCACTCTGTGAGGTTAAAGTCATTACGGGAATACTATGCACAATAGCCACAGACATGTACAGTGAGAAGGCTGCACACAGTGTGCCTGATGCGTTACAGTAACTCTACATTTCAGAAGCTAATATAGTCATCTTTTTTTTTTTTTGCTTCACCTGACCACCAGCTCTCATTCACTTGTATGTTAATACTCTTTATTATGGACAGAAGATGAGTGCGGTTGCCTCTTGAGTGTAGACGAGCTACTGAAAGCTTTGAGCTTTCATTTTCTTATGTTAGACGGCAAGGATGTTCTTGATGTCTATAAATCCTCCTGCCCTCTTTAGAACATTCTAAGTATTACCTATGTCTATGCCGTATAGCCAGTTTATATGGAATAATCCAACACTGAAATCTGATTTCACGGTACTCCCAGTGGCAGTCAATGGGGAGAAATATAAAATGGTGGATAATAACGAAACTTGGATTGAACATTTTAAATGTAAATATAGGCTTACTAATGGAAGCATTAACACTGTCTTTATGATATATATATATATATAGCCTAAAGCGTAGAGAGGTGTGGGTGCGAGAGGCTGGTTGTCTGCCAATGCATTATTTATACCCTGGGCATTTGTTTTGTTTTGTTAGCTTTGTACAACTATATTTAATCTCCCTCAGCTCAGTCTCTCTAAAGCTTGGGTTTGCATCGCAGGGTTTAGCTGTCTAAGCCTGTCCAATTTTGGGATGGAAACTGGGCCTTACGAACCTCTCTAAAGTTGATTTAATATAATTGATGGTTCTGAGGTGTGTTTTTTATTTAGTTTTTTTTGGTTTGGGGGTGTTTGGGGGGGTACTTCTCAAGAAGGCTGGTTACAGTGGACAACAGTGGTGCTGTATCCTGTTCTGATGCTTATATGGTGGTGGGAGTTGCAACTCTGCCGTCTGAATGTACATCCTGTGGTGTCTCTCTAGACTTTCCTCTGCACTCACCACAGGGCATGGAAATTCAAAGTACTGATAGCTTATCTACCAACCGGTTGAGCAAAGACGTTCTATTCTGTTGTAACGCTTTGCATAAATGAATCGATTAGAAAGCCTTCGCTGTAGTTTTGAGTCCGTAAGTCTTACCACTTGCTGTCATACAGACTTGGCTACTTTTACATTCTATATACTGTACCACTTTTA
This sequence comes from Typhlichthys subterraneus, assembly GCA_027564835.1. NCBI lineage: Eukaryota > Metazoa > Chordata > Actinopteri > Percopsiformes > Amblyopsidae > Typhlichthys > Typhlichthys subterraneus. The sequence goes on from JAODUH010078826.1 coordinate 9,136, forward strand.
TTCACAATATGTCAATATTCAGATTTTCCTGAATTCTCCTTTTGTAAAAAAACAGTCAACCATATATTTCAACGGGACATATAGGATAAGTAATAAATGAATGTGTGTAAGCAGTTATTTGGAATATCAACATGCAATAGTGGTGAATAAGGATTGTGCATGGAGACATTATTGTTGCTATATTAGAATTTGAGTGACTTCTCTCACCACCCAGCCTGTTTATGCCACGGAACACTTCCCAATAGTTATTACCTTACTTTCCTCAACGCCCCCACCACACCATATTTTTTATTTTTTATTTCTTTGGTGAAATTAGCCTGTATATTGTTAGAATTTCTTTTTTTTTTTTTTGTGAAATCTTTGTCAAGTGCCTCCATAGCAATACATGGATTTGATTGAATTGATATGGAAAAGAGTCAATAAAGAAGTGGTGTGTACAATAAAAGGGACTTTCTCTGGTGGCTGGTGTATGCGTGTCTCCTGTGTCATCCGCTCTCTCCTTCCTCATCTCATGTCCTTTCATGGTGGTGTTGTCCTCCCTTCCTATCCTTCTCACACCTCAAACTTCCCCTAGAGCTGAAGCATGCAGAACACTATGGCAACTTTGGCTGCCTGCATCACGGATACTAATATTCTCTAGGAAGTCTAGGAGGATTCCAGATTATTTTTCTTTCATGTGTTTACATTGTCTGCAAGGCATTTAAAAAAACATCTAGTACTGGATAGTTTCATTATTTATTAACTTTTATATTGTAATGTGTAATTGAGTAATTTGCATCTGAAGGTATACTGTAGATCATGTAAACACATTAATAGTTCTTAATGATATAGATATGTTCTCAGCAATTACACAAAGGTTAGCTCTTTTCATATCCTTCAGCTACTGGTGATCGTTCCAACTGCTCTCGTGTGAAGAGGCCCCATTACAAAGAAACATCAATTACTGGATCCCACAGCGTTTCATGTCAAGGTGTATTTCACAGGACAAAATTGATTAACATTACTTGATTGTTCCTGAACAGACGACCTGCACCTCGAAGAGACCAATGGTGACCTTGGATCGCCTGTGAAGATGCTTGAGCAGACTTCAAGACAAACTGGACCACATTAACCATAGGCCTACAGCAAATTACACTACAATTTATACTCCACAATATGCTTCCTGGTTTGTTAGGTTGGTGAACATTTGTCAATAGGCCCATATTGAAGATGTATTTTCAGATTATCACTAGTTGGTATTGCAGTTAAGGGTAATCTCAGTTTAAATTGTTTTGTGATGTACCTGATTGTGTTGCCATAGCAAAACATTTTCACATCAGAATTGTTAGAGATGGGAACATATTTTTCTCTTATGTTAATAATTGCTTGATTAAGTGGTAAAGGAGTGTCTGCCCCCAATGGGACTCTGTATCTCACAATCTAAATATATCTTAATCAGGACTAATTTTAAAAGTTGTTTTCAAGGTAGGGGGTGGGACCTAATGGTCATAAAATATTTTTTAGGGGACAAGTGTCGCAAGATTATTTCAAAATTGAGGTATCTATTTTAAATAATTTTAAATCAAGTTTTCGCTTTAATAAAATACTATAGCTTTTATAGTTGCTGTTATGCTGTTTATGCTCTTACAAGTTGTTTTCATAAACCAATGAACAACTTCCTTCAGGGGGGCTCAAAGTTTGAGAATGACTGGTCTAAGCATTAGGCTACCTACTCGTCACTGTACTTTACAGGAATAAGTGTTTCTGGCACCACTTCGGTGGTGGTAAACTATGATCACCACAGTGGTTGGGGAAATTAGATTGAGGGTAAGTTATCTAATGCTAGATGAGAGAAGGGAATTATTGTACCATGCAGAATAAAGTGCAATTGTCTAAACTCTAACCAGCGTTGCCAAATTGGATTTAAAATATGGTCAGGTAAGTTGTGTATTGGCCAACCCTATAGCTTCCATTTGCATTGTTTCATACTGTTCTGACTATTTTGAACTCCTAGTTAGAGATGTTATTAAAGCAAATTGCTTTTATGATTGTGTGAATACAATGTTTATGGCACAATGACAATTGTGTTTTTATGTGCTATTTATATTTTTATTTGATGTGTGACATTTGTGTCTTGATATTAAGCAAAACTGTTACTTGCTTAATATAGTTTCAGCTGTGTCTAATTATGGGTCAGTTTATTTTGGCACAAATGACAACATGTAAATTAATATTTTAAATTAAAACATTTGTGCTTTTGGTACATGTACATCGTCAATTATCGCTCAGCTGCATAGTAATGAATCAGGTAAACACTTGGATACACATTTTCTTTTAGCTATAATGTAGTTCTTACACAAAAGCTGCAAAAGTTCAGCATTTCAATAAAAATAAAAAAAAATTGTGTTTTATTATCTTCAGGTAGGCCTATCAGATGCAGAAGTTAGTATTTGTTAACAATCCCATTGGATTATAATAAATAACCAGTCAACCAGTACATGTTCACATACATTAAATACATAATCTGGTTTCAGTTTGTGTGTCCATTACACGAAAATGTCAGAGCAAGCTTTAGCCTGAATTCACAAGGCTTCTTCTATATACAGTGTAGCAACTTGGCCCGCCCTCGACTCTGGGCTCAAACTAAAACAAGCAGCCCGTCTGTCGCTATGTATAAATGTTCCTCTTGTCATCAAAGAGGCGTCTCAGCGTGTAGATCTGGGCTACACCTACAGTCAGCATGACGAGAAGGTTAAGGCAGGACCAGAAGGACACCCGCCATAGGTTATCCTCGAGGAGATGGCGATCCCGGGACTCGAAGCCTCGCAACATGGTCTGAACCTGACGGCTCTTCTCCAAGTGCCGATACATCAAGTCCATGCTCGCCTATGAGAGAACATAACAGACGTGCGAATGCCAAACTACAGGTGCAATCCATTTTGCGCTTACTGTATTTCCATACAACTCACCCTGATGTCCTCTATCTTGTACTCTACCATGTCTATAGCAGCAGCCATGTCTGTCCATTGCTCACCCATACTTTCTTCCTTGCCATCAAGGATCACCTCAAAGAATACCATTTTCTCCGACAGCTTACTGAAGCTGTTGTCAAAGCACAGCCGATAGTCACCGTCCTCCGTAAGCTCCACACTGAGACAGGGATGGAGGGAGGTGCTTCAGTTATCATATCCAATTTAGACATCTGATTCAAAGTTGGATTAAGTGTTAAATCAAGCACAAACGTGAAGATATTTTGAGAGGGAAAACTCGGATGAATGCAATATTTTTTTATCAACAGTGCTTAGAGCAGATGTTTCCAAATGTGTTAGTGTTAACGGGAATCCCCGGGGACATGGAACAGGGAAGCCCTGTTTGAATGATCAAGAAAGTCTGTTGAAAAGAGGAACTGACTGAAATATATTAATGACACAGGGCTACGGATAAGTAATCGTGGTAATGTGACAGTATGTGCCATATTGTTTTTTATTACTCACGTGTGAATGCCATCTGACTTCCTAAAGTCAGACGCCAGCCTGAACCCACTGGGAGATATGAGAACAAATCCCACATCAAGACCTGCTCCCGCAATCACCTGGTAATGACAGAAAACCTTCAGACTCTGTTGCAAATACACCTTTTCTCTCATAAAATAATCCATAACGGTAGCCTACATAACTCCCGTTCACCAACACGCACAACTCAGGCAAATAATATAAGACATGCAATCTAATGTTCATATTCAAATATATACGTTTTGTATACTTTGGCCTTGGCAAACCCTAATGAATATTGTACAGTGTCCCCATTAATGCTACAGAGGATCAGGGTTACAATGTAATATTGTTGCCCTGACACTAAACTGTTTGCTATGGTTCTGCTATATTAGGCTACTACATTGCTTTGCAAATGTTGTAATATGTATATGGCGCTGTGGTCATTAATGCAACAGACTTCAATTGCAGTTTAAATTGTTTGGGGCAAACAGTTGAATACTTATTAGCCTGTGTTAAATGTGATACTTATTAGCCTATGTTAGGTAGAATATGCTTTGCTTTTTGCAAGTCTTGTCAGTCCTATCTGTGTGTGACCAAAGTCCAAACTCAGACGTGCTCAGTCAAATAAAGTATAGTATATACGTATAGTATACCTTTATGTATTTAACATATGTCACACATTAAACTGTCACTGTCAGAAAATAGATTTATTAGTGCGTTACCTGGTATTCAACTTCCAGGCTCCAGTTCTTCAGAGTAGTTTGATAAAAACATTCGGTTCTACCTGCAGGCAATACAAACGTAAATTGTGTGTCTTGGTTTTGTCCAAGGCACCAAGTGAAGTCTATAGAACAGGCAATACATGCCAGCAAATACAGTTTTGAGGAGAGATTCCTCAACATCCAGTCGTAATGCATAGTTTATAGGCAATTATAACCCAGTCTACAGCGATTGGTGGATTGCAAACTTATACATTGCGTTTCAGTATAATTTCCTTTGTATGCACTGCAGCCTGAGCCTTCCTGTCCAAAGTTGAATAAAGCGCAATGACTATAAAGATTTAGACCAATAGCGGTCAAGAGTCTTCACGAGTCTGGCCACATATGCAAACTGTGGAGGATCAGCGACTGGCGAGATGTAAAGTATGCCTACAGTATCCTAAATGTAACGATATATGCAACCCTATTCTCGATATGAGTAAAAAAGGAAACACACTTTTTTCACATACGTAATTTATAGCACCAGCAGAAAACATGGCTGCACACAAATTCGTTTCCTGTAAACGTCCAAAACCTTTGCGTTTACAGATTATTACAGATTACAGTTTATTTTCTATGGGTGCTATAACAAAGAAACAAAATAAAAGAGCTCTTAAATAAATAAAGGGGGCTGTTAGTCTTCTAATCTCATATTGATTATCTCATCTCATGTTGATATACTAGGCTATAAGAAACCCAGTAACTGTAAGCAACCAAATAAATAACATAAAGTCCTATCCAAGACCTCGACCTTTATCATAATTAATTGTGTGCTGTTCACATTTTGACCCACATCATTGATGGGCTGTTAGATTCAATACAGACACAACAATCTATGTAAAGAATACTTTATTATCTCTCATCCAAATTCCAAATAAAGACAGCATATATTGTTAATATTTACCATTTACCTCTGTTACATCATATTTATAAATAATAGCACTATCTGTTTTTTGTGATGAAATGTAAAAAATAAAAAAAGGAAAAATCTATATCAACATGCTTAACCAATGAAACAATATTAAGAACTTGAACCAATTTGTCCCTCTAAAAAACACCAACCCCATTATTAACAGATACAGTATCCATATCAGTCTTCTCAACACATCAGCCCCGTTGATAATGTAACATTTAGGCTATGTTCACACTGCAGGTAAATGGGATCGTTTCTCAGATCTAAAGAGACTGCCCACACTGTTATTTGCAAGTGAGCAGATCATATGTGTGTCACCAACCTATCTGCATCTAAACAGCTGCGCTGTCAGGTGACGGTGCAGAAATCTGTGGAACCAGACAAACTTAGCGATGGAGCTCAAAATGCCACTCGAAACTCTCTCTTGCTATTGACGCCTGCAGTGACTGTGTCATGAAACAATGCAATGTATACCAGCCTCATCAGTCTGCGTGTTACACACCAGTGGTCACTAGTGTGTGATGGAGGAGGCAATGTACACTGTACATTGCATTGTTCCGTGCTGTATTCATGATGGACATTACTGTGCAGCGAGAGTGACGGCGAGATCATTGCGAGAACCGCAAAAGACACTGTGAAATCCGACTTAAGCCGCCAGACAGTTCACTGAGGTGCATCTGCATAAATGTTTGAATCACATTTCAAACAACCTCAACATTTCAAAAACGTCATCAAAATGTGGATTTCATGTGGTTATCTGCTGTTCAGACATGCACAAACAATATGGATAGCCTACAATCTGGATATGCAAAATTATAATAAGCAATACAGATTTAGGCTGGCAGTGTGAACACAGCAGTAGTCTATTCATGCCAGCCGTACTACTGACACAGGCATGTCGTGACTTTCTCTCCATCTCATATCACTTATTTATTGTTGCTACTGGCCACCACCTCGAATTATGAAAATACTTCAGGATGTCTGTCTGTCCGTCACTCACTCACTTTAACATTATACAGTGTAGTTGGTCAAGGTAAGACATTCGGACATACTGTATATCATATGCAGCAGTATCTCACCCTAACTTTAGGTTCTGCAGATGGGTGGTAACTTGTTCTGAGGGTCAGGTTGAGGGGGCACCAACGTCCTCCACACTTACATTACCCGTCCAGTGGACCCGGACACCACGTGTGTAATATAAATGTGTGTGTTTGTGTGTGTGTGTGTGTGTGTGTGTGTGTGTGTGTGTGGGGGGGGGGGGGGGCAACGA